>JALIGW010000006.1:70529499-70541999 GCA_023053685.1 Diadophis punctatus similis | reverse complement strand
TAGCCTGCAGTGCTGCATTTAACCACTGCACCATCTCGGCTCTTAATTCATAGTTGAAATAATTCAACTATCCATCCACCCACCCACCCATCCTCTCCCATCCACATCCATCTCTCTCTCTCTCTCTCTCTCTCTCTCTCTCTCTCTCTCTCTCTCTCTCTCTCCTCTCCCATCCATCCATCCATCCATCCATCCCTACCTACCTATGTACCTATGTACCTACCTATCTATCTATCTATCTATCTATCTATCTATCTATCTATCTATCTATCTATCTATCTATCCTTTCATCCATCCTTGCATCTATCCACCCAACCATCCATCTCTCCACCCATCCATCCAAGCATCCATTCCTATCTATTTATCTCTATCATCTCTTTCCTCATTCATCCATTCATCCACATCTCTTTCTCTCTCTTCGTCCATCGATCTCTCCATCCATCCTTCCACCCATCTATCCCTATCTATTTATCTCTGTCATTTCTCTCCTCATTCATTCATCCACATCTCTTCTTTCTCTCTTCATCCATCCATCCATTTATCTATCCATCTCTCTCTTCATCAATCCATTTTTCCTTCCATTGATTTATCCATCCAACCATCCATCTCTTCATCCATTCTTCCATCCCAAGAACTCATTCTTTAACATCTCTCTCTCTTTCTCTCTCTCTCTCTCCCTCCCTCCCTCCCTCTCCCTCTCTCCTCTCCTCTGTCTCTCTCTCCTTCCCGAGAAAACCAACTTGCCTGAACTCCCTGGACGGAAGCAGAGTGAAAGGAATTAGGCACACGTTAAAACTTCTGCTAGCAGAAGAGGACAAAGACCACAAAGAAGAACTTGGGGCTGGTCCCTCCTTCAACAGAACTTGTGTAAATAGATTTTGATGTCAATTTACAGGAAGAGAAGCAATAACCTGCCCCACCAACCACAGAGCGGAGAGGCTGGCTGTGCGAGTTATTAGCCTGGCACATGTTGTGTATTCCATTTCATCAAATTAGAGAGCAAAGCCGGCGTTTTTGTCGCCGGCAATACAGAAAAGGCTTCCAGGATTTTCTGGTTCCTATTTTGGAAAATTGGAAGGTGTGGAAACAAATTAACATGCCCCGCAAAAGTGCACAAAAACTGACAAGGTTGGAAAGGCAGACTTTCCAGATGGATAAAACAGACAGATACAGAGAGTGCCTGCCTTGTATACGATCTTCCTGATTTCTTCTGTTTCCCGAATTTTAGCATTCAAGTCAAACAGGCCTCAGAAAGTAATATGATACCGTTGTGGCCAGAATTCTAAGTGCTTGTCTTTCTATTGGAAAAACAATGTTCTTAATATCTTCAGAACCAGGCCCCCAAATTATCCAGCTATTCATTTCTGCTTTGGACACTGCAATGTAGAGAAATAATAATAAAGAGGAGGGGGAGGGGGAGGAGGGGGAGGAGGAGGAGGAGGTTGTGTAGGAGGAGGAGGAAGAGAAGGAAGAAGAGGAGGAGGAAGAGGAAGAGGAGGTGGAGGAAGAGGAGGAGGAAGAGGAGGAGGTGGTGGAAGAGGAGGAAGAGGAGGAAGAGGAGGAGGTGGTGGAAGAGAAGGAAGAGGAGGAGGAGGAGGAGGAGGAGGAGGAGGAGGAGGAGGAGGAGGAGGAGGAGGAGGAAGAGGAAGAGGAAGAGGAAGAGGAAGAGGAAGAGGAGGTGAAGGAAGAGGAGGAGGAGGAGGAGGAGGAAGAAGAGGAGGAAGAGGAAGAGGAAGAGGAGGTGAAAGAAGAGGAGGAGGAGGAAGATGAGGAGGTGGTGGAAGAGAAGGAAGAGGAGGAGCAAGAGAAAGAGGAGGTGAAGGAAGAGGAGGAGGAAGAGGAAGAGGAGGTGAAGGAAGAGGAGGAAGAGGAGGAAACCAGGAGGAGGAGGAGGAGGAGGAGGAGGAGGAGGAGGAGGAGGAGGAAACCTGGAGGAGGAGGAGGAAGAGGAGGAGGAGGAGGAAGAGGAAGAGAAGGAAGAGGAGGAGGAGGAGGTGGGGGAGGAGGAGGAGGAAGAGGAGAAGGAGGAAGAGGAGAAGGAGGAAGAGGAGGAAGAGGAGGAGGTGAAGGAAGAGGAGGAGGAGGAGGAAAGCTGGAGGAGGAGGAGGAGGAGGAGGAGGAGGAGGAGGAGGAGGAGGAGGAGGAGGAAGACCTGGAGGAGTGGGGAGGAGGAGGGGGAGGAGGAGGAAGAGGAGGAAGAGGAGGAGGTGAAGGAAGAGGAGGAGGAGGAGGAAAGCTGGAGGAGGAGGAGGAGGAGGAAGAGGAGGAGGAGGAGGAAGAGGAAGAGAAGGAAGAGGAGGAGGAGGAGGAGGTGGGGGAGGAGGAGGAGAAGGAGGAAGAGGAGAAGGAGGAAGAGGAGGAAGAGGAGGAAGAGGAGGAGGTGAAGGAAGAGGAGGAGGAGGAAGAAAGCTGGAGGAGGAGGAGGAGGAGGAGGAGGAGGAGGAGGAGGAGGAGGAGGAGGAGGAGGAGGAGGAGGAAACCTGGAGGAGGAGGAGGAGGAGGAGGAGGAGGAGGAAGAGGAGGAGGAGGAGGAAGAGGAAGAGAAGGAAGAGGAGGAGGAGGAGATGGGGGAGGAGGAGGAGGAAGAGGAGAAGGAGGAAGAGGAGAAGGAGGAAGAGGAGGAAGAGGAGGAGGTGAAGGAAGAGGAGGAGGAGGAGGAAAGCTGGAGGAGGAGGAGGAGGAGGAGGAGGAGGAGGAGGAGGAGGAGGAGGAGGAGGAGGAGGAGAGAGAAATATCTCTCTTGAGCTCAAAGTTGAAGTTTTATTTTATTTTTCCAAAAAAAAAATCCAGGCTTCCTTGGTGAAAAGATTTTGCAACTGAAAAATGCATGTTCTCAATGTCGGGCATCAAATCAAGGTTTTGTCAGTCTGTTGAACAGCTCTTATCAATAAAAATGCTTATCGTGCTGTGACACATTGGGGAAGAACAACAAAAGGAATTTCATATTTACCCTGCACAGAAATGCGAGGTGGGGGGGGGGAGGAAGAATGATTCATAAAACTCTCCCTGCAGTTGTGAGGCATTAGCATCCTTCGGTACAAGAACATCAGAAGACCACACCGTCTTCCGGCATCAAAGAGGGAGGCTGCACCTGGGGAACCACCAAGGAATGCTAATTGGGAATGGGATGGAGGGGGGACGGACGGAAGATAGGAAGGGGCAATTTCTCTATTTAAAGTCAGTCCTTGTCTCTCAGCAGAGAGGTTAGCCTAATGACAGCTGCCTATCAAAACACAGCACCTTCCAGCAAGCCCCACAAAGGTGTAAAAAGAGGTAGGTAGGTAGATAGGGAAGGAAGGAAGGAAGGAAAGATAAAAGGAGGGAGGAAGGAAGGAAGGAAGGATAAAAGAAGGGAGGGAGGGAGAATAAAAGGAAGGAGGGAAGGGAGGGAGGGAGGAAGGATAAAAGAAGGGAGGGAGGGAGAATAAAAGGAAGGAGGGAAGGCAGGGAGGGAATGAGGAAAGAAGGGAAGGAGAAAGGAAGTATAAAAGATGGGAGGGAGGATAAAAAGAGGGAGGGAAGGGTGGAAGGAGGAAAGAAGGGAGGGAGGAAGTATAAAGGAAGGAAGGGAGGGAGGGGGAGGGAGGAAAGAAGGATAAAAGAAGGGAGGGAGGAAGAAAGGAAGGATCAAAGAAGGGAGGGAGGGAAGGAGGAAAGAAGGGGAGGGAGGATGAAAGGATAAAAGGGTAGTAGGGTGGTAGGATAAAAGAACAGAGGGGGGAGGAATAAAGAAGGAAGAGAGGGAAGGAGGAAAGAAGAGAGGCAGGAAGGAAGAAAAGATAAAAGAAGGGAGGAGGGGGGAGGGAGGCAGGCAGGCAGGCAGGCAGGGAGGGATTCCCAAAATGGCAACGGGAATTGTAGGGGATCCATTAATAAGGTTTTCGATTTCCAAAGAAAGTCCTGAGATGTTTCGGAACATCTGAAAGCCCTTGTTTTGAGCAGAGGATCGGAGGAGATCGCATCAGTCCTTCCATCCCTCGGATTCTATGGCTTGATATATACGGAACAAAATCAGGCTGCAATAGCCCACACCCTAGAAGGCAAGCTCAGGATCCCAAAGGGTTTTGAGAGGCTTGAACGATGGGGCCTTAGCCAATAAAATGAAATTGAACGTGGAGAAAAGCAAGGTTTTACACCTGGGCAGGAAAAGAACCAAAGGTAGAAAGGCAGATTAGGCGAAACCTGGCTCGAAAACCGTCCCTGTGAGAGGAACCTTGGAGTCCGAGTGGACGATCCCTTAAACACGAGCCAGCCGTGTGCGGCAGCAGAACAAAAAAGCTAATTCGATCCTGGGCTGTATAAACAGAGGCATAGAATCAAAATCAGGTGAAGTATTAGTACCGTTTTATAAAACTTTAGTAAGGCCACACCTGGAATACTGCATCCAGTTTTGGCCACCACGTTACAAAAAAGATGTTGAGACTTTGGGAAAAGGTGCAGAGAAGAGCAACAAACATGATTAAAGGCCTGGAGACTAAAACATACGAAGAACGGTCGCAGGAATTGGGTTTGGCTAGTCTAGAGAAAAGGTGGATTAGGGGCGACATGAGAGAAGTATTCCAGTATTTGAGGGGCTGCCCCAAAGAAGAGGGAGTCAAATTATTCTCCAAGGCAGGACAAGAAGCAACGGATGGAAATTAATCAAGGAGAGAATCAACCTGGAACTAAGGAGAAACTTCCTGATAGTGAGAACAATTAATCAGTGGAACTACCTGCCACCAGAAGTTGTGGGTGCTCCATCCCTGGAGGCTTTTAAGAAAAGACTGGACAGCCACTATAGGGTCTCCTGCCTGAGCAGGGGGTTGGACTAGAAGACCTCCAAAGTTCCTTCCAGCTCTATTCTGATTGATTGATTGATTCTTCCACCAGATCCCTCACCAAGGGCTCTTTCTCCACCCAGGAAAGGAACTGGAGACAGAGAGGAACAACAGAGTTAAAAGGGACCTTTGAGGTCTTCTAGTCCAACCCCCTGCTCAGGCAGGAAAGCCTATACCCTTTTTTCAAACAAATGGCTGTCCAATCTCTTAAAAACTTCCAAAGTACTTCTGGAGGCAAGCTGTTCCACTGGTTAATTGTTCTAACTATCAGGAAATTCCTCCTTAGTTCCAGGTTGCTTCTCTCCTTGTTTAGTTTCCACCCATTGCTTCTTGTCCTGCCTTCAGGGGCTCTGGAGGGAGACCGCTTGGTGCCCAGCAAGGAAACTTTTTGGATGCAATCAAAGGAAACCTGAGAAGGACTGGCAAGATCCCTTAGGCCAGGGGTCTCCGGCCTTGGCAACTTTTAAGACTTGTGGACTTCAACTCCCAGAATTTTCTAGCCAGCTGGAAGCTGAAGTCCACAAGTCTTAAAGTTGCCAAGGTTGGAGACCCCTTCCTTAGGCAGCGGGTCCTACTGCAATCCAGCTGTTCCTTGGGCAGATGTGTGCGAGGAGGCTTTGAAGCAGAATTTTATTTATCTTATTTATTTATTTATTTATTTATTTATTTATTTATTTATTTATTTGTTTGTTTATTTATTTGTTTATTTATTTATTTATTTTTGTCAAGTACATGTTGGTAATATACATAGATATAACATTGTTTATATACATAAGATGGGTACTGATAAGAGGGAACGTTAGGACAGGGACGGTAGGCACGCTGGTGCACTTATGCACGCCCCTTACTGACCTCTTAGGAATCGGGTGAGGTCAACAGTGGACAGTCTTAGGGTAACGTTTTGGGGGTTTGGTGATGAAACCACGGAGTCAGGTAGTGAGTTCCAGGCATTTACCACTCTGTTGCTAAAGTCGTATTTTCTACAGTCAAGCTTGGAGCGGTTCACTTTGAGTTTGTATCTGTTGTGTGCTCGTGTATTGTTGTGGTTGAAGCTGAAGTAGTCGTTGACAGGAAGGAGGTTGTAGCAGATAATTTTATGAGCTATGCTTAGGTCGTGCCGAAGGCGACGTAGTTCTAAGCTTTCTAAGCCCAGGATTTCTAGTCTGGTTGCGTAAGGTATTCTGTTGCGAGTAGAGGAGTGGAGGACTCTTCTCGTAAAGTATCTCTGGACACTTTCTAATGTATTTATGTCGGATATGCGGTGTGGGTTCTAGACAGATGAGCTGTATTCGAGGATTGGTCTGGCGAATGTTTTGTATGCTCTGGTTAGTAGTGTGATATATTTTGTTCTCTCCTCTCTCTTTAATCAGAAGGAAGAAAATGTTTTATGGATTAGTTAAGCATCAACAACTAACAGGGAAACCTCGTCATCGCCGTAAGTTGCTGGATGCCCTGAAGGGGATGAAATGCACGGGGAAAACAAAATGCACAGCGACACACACACACTAACGCATGTGCACAGACACACACTTGTGAGTTTTAGGAGGAGTGAGGCTCGAGCAAGGAAGCTGCCTTTCCAGCAACAAACCTGGTTTGTTTGGATCTTTGGAGGGTCCGTTTGTTCAACGGACATCAAACTGACAAAAACGCACGTTCGGTGCCAACGAAGGTTCTCGGATTGCTGCTCTCCCAGGGATCAAACCCAACATTTTGCAAATTAGGATATCGATATCAATGTTTCTACATTGGAAACAATGGTCTGATCTGGTGCCTGTTTCCTACGTATCCATTCATCTAAACAAAATGCTAAGTTGAAATTCTGACCTCTGAACCGGCTGATGAACCTGGCTTGGATCGCAGAACTTTGGATTGAGTTTTGACTTATTTTCTGTGCATTCCTGTCGAAAGCGGAACTCAACAGGCGAGTTTTCTTTCAAAGAGACTCTGTTTTTGTTTATCGTCTTTTCCTCCACATCACCTGTTTATCTGCTAAGGCTTGAGTGGATGACTACTATCACCTAGTAACTGTGGGTGGACGAGTTTGAAACCTGAAACGGGACAACCCAAGTCACTTCCTATGAGGCACAATCTATAGCTGGGCCTCTCTAATGTTTCAGCCGGAAAAATTCCTCCCTGATACTCTAGGGCAGGGGTGCCTGACCTTGGCAACTTTAAGATCTGTGGGACTTCAACTCCCAGAATTCCCCAGCCAACTCTATTTTGATTCGGCTGGGGAATTCTGGGAGTTGGAAGTCCACAGGTCTTAAAGTTGCCTTAGTCTTCTTCCTAACTATCAAACCTACTGCTTCTTCTTTCCCCGGCTTCCTGCCCTGGAGAATTCTGGGAGTTGAAGTCCACAAGTCTTAAAGTTACCACATTTGGAGACTTTTGGATATGGCATAGATTAATGGTTTGTTGTGACCGGATTCGTCACAGCCTACTCGCCACAGGGCAATTTAACAATTCAATTAAATTATTTAACATAAATTTAAAAAACATTTTATTTTTTGCAATTCACATTTAATTGTGTCCTGCTTTTTCCATCCTTTCTTTAATGATTCTAGTCCACCATTTATTTGATATTAGGGTGAACTCTTGTTCTGCAGCAAGTTGGCTGCAACGAGCTGGCAGTGGCAAGTTGTGTCACAGACCCGTTTGTGACTGCTAGAACTGGATTCTTTAACACCTAGATCTGATATTAGAGATGTATTCCGTATCAGGAAGTCTTGACCGGAGATCTCCACACTACCAGATTCTTGGAGATCCCTTCATCTCCTTCCCAGAAACACGAGCCCTGAAACCATAGCTACAAACACATCATGTTGAAGGAGATCCTTGAGCTACAGACACACCATGTTGCACGTTAAGGAATTTGTGCTCTGAAGCATGTGAACAGCGAAACGCAATGTTGCAGTTGATATGATTCAGTCAACAAACAGATATGTTTAAAGTATATACAAATAGTTTACTCAAAGAATTTAGCAAAGTCCAAATAAGAAGTCCAAGTCATACATATTAAGTCAGTCAGTACGAAGAATCTTCTTACTAGCCTGTCTTTGTCTTAATTAGCAAGCAAAGATTACAGCTAATAAACAAATCTATACTATCACAGATAGTTACGCTGTACACAGCTGCTCTTCACAGTACTTTCACAGACATGAAGTCAATTACTCAATAAATCAGCAGTGAATCAGCAGAGACAATCAGCAGAGAGAGTCAGCAGGAAGAGCAAGCCTGTTCTCTATCTCCCTTTTATAGTAATCAGAAAGCTTACAATGCTTTTAAGCAATATTACCAATATTCACATAAACATTGATTTGTGGCTTGTTTATATATTAGCAAACCCAACCGTTTGGACAGAGGCCTAACATTGCAGACAATCCTTGAAATGGAAGGCAGATTGCAGAGAATGAATGGATCTCTGGGACAGAGCCATGTTCTTAGTGTGCCGTGTTCGGGGTCAGCTTGCCGCTTATCAGTGCTAAAGCCACATCAGTGTGCAAGCTGTTGCCTTCCCTCCCTGTTCAAAAATTGCTTTTCTGGCTTCTGTTCCTTTGCTTGTCACCCGGACAAAGCTCGCGTAATGAACCGTGTCTAGCACTGACCTTTCCCTTGCCTTGTTCCTTGCCAAATCCTCTCTTGTTTTTCCTTCTCCTAGCAGCGAGGAGGAGCAACCTACACATAAACAAGGATTGCCCTGTGGCTTTGGGGTTAGAAACCTCCGCAGATCCTTCGTAAGGCTCTGAATAATGTCCTGCGGTCCTGAAGACTGGCAGGCTGCATCCATGGATATCCAACTAGCAGTCAGAAGCCCTGATGAAAATTCTATAAATTCACAACATCCAGACTGACTTAACCATAGTTTCAATTGGGGGACTGTGATCATCCTAGACCAAGCCAAGTCCAAAAAAGCCTGGCGCTCTGACAAATCAGCCATCAACGGGCACATAGGGATAAAGCACATCTACATACTGTGCAAGAGAGACAATTAACAAGCCAAAAAGGGAACCAAAGGATCAAAACCTCTCCCTGTCACTAATGAACGCCCAAATCAGCATAGATCAGGGGTCAGCAACCCGCAGCTCTGGAGCCGCATGTGGCTCTTTCATCCCTCTGCTGCGGCTCCCTGTCGCTGGTCGTCTCCACAATTGATAGGGCTTTCGGTTAGGACAGGTAGAGAAAAAGGATGCCGCGCTAAGAGGAGACTCTGTGGTGGGGGAACTGGACTTCCAGTCAGCGCTAAGAGGAGACTCTGATGGGGGAACTGGACTTCCGGTCGGCTCCAGAATTGAACGGGGGGCCTTCCAGTTAGGACTGTTAGCACTTAGCAATAGCACTTAGACTTATATACCGCTTCATAGTGCTTTACAGCCCTCTCTAAGCGGTTTACAGACTTCAGCATATTGCCCCCAACAATCTGGGTCCTCATTTTACCCACCTCGGAAGGATGGAAGGCTGAGTCAACCTTGAGCCAGTGAGATTTGAACAGCTGAACTGCTGAACTGCAGTGCTGCATTTTAACCACTGCGCCACCTTGGCTGTTGTGGCTCTTTGAGTGTTTAAGGTTGCTGACCCCCGGCATAGATTAACACCAAGATTAAACTAAGATAAACAATCAAGAGAAAACAATACCCACAATCAAGGAACTGCCAGACAAGCCAACATTTCAAGCGATCCCTTGTTCCGGCCCCTCTGTCTTGGTTCCATCTTGCTCAGCCCGGATACCTGGCAACCAGGGTTCTCAGGGCCCTGGGCTCAGGATGTTACTGCTTAACGCCAGGTCAATTATCAACAAAGCCCCCCTGATACGTGATTTAATCACAGAGGAGGGGGCAGACCTGGTATGTGTTACCGAGACCTGGCTAGGGCAAGAGGGGGGAGTAGCCCTCTCTGAGATATGCCCAGCCGGTTTCTCGGTGCAGTACCATTCTCGACCCCAGGGAAGGGGGGGAGGAGTGGCAATTATAACGCGTGGAAATCTGCATCCTCGTAGGATCCCTGCCCCGGAGATTGTTGGGTGTGAGACGCTCCTTCTGAAGTTGGACTTAGGGGTTCAGGTGGGCCTTTTCTTAACGTACCTGCCTCCCAGCTGCGTAAGTAAGGCCCTGCCTGAGCTGCTCGAGGCAGTAGCCGGCTTGGCGGTTGAGTTCCCCAGGCTTATGGTGCTGGGGGACTTCAACTTGCCATCTGCTGGTGAAACCTCTGGGATAGCTCAGGAGTTCATGGATTCCATGACAACCATGGACCTAACCCAAGTAATCCAGGGTCCGACTCATGAGGGTGGTCACACGCTTGACCTAGTATATCTCTCGGGGCAGTGGAGAGATGATCTGAAGATAAGGGACATAGTCATCACCCCTCTGTCATGGTCAGATCATTTCCTACTGAGGCTGGATTTCACGACCCCACTCCTCCCCCGCAGGGAGGCGGGACCGACTAGGTGGTTCCGCCCCAGGCGCCTAATGGAGCCGGAAGGATTCCAGAGGGAACTTGGGGAAATACCTGAAACCCTGGTACACAATTCGGCTGACTCCCTGGTGGCTGCTTGGAACACCGCAGCATCAGGGGCTCTAGACCGAATTGCGCCTAAGCGACCTCTCCGTGGCAGTGGATCCCGGAAAGCTCCCTGGTTTACCGAGGAGCTCCGGGAGATGAAACGCCAGAAGAGACGTCTGGAGCACCGCTGGAGGACCAAGAAGGCCGAGTCTGACCGAACACTATTAAGAATTTACATCAGATCTTATTTAGTGGCGATAGGGGCGGCAAGACGATCCTATCTTTCCGCTCTTATTGCGTCCGCAGATTCTCGTCCAGCCACCTTGTTTAGGGTGACTCGCTCCCTCCTTGGAAAAGGGGGGAGCGAGGAACACTTGCAAGGCAGAGCTGAGGAATTTGCTGAGTTTCTGTCGGATAAAGTCGCTCAGATTCGGTTGGACTTGGACTCTGGCAGGGCAGAGTCCATAGAGTTGACAGGGGCCAGTCTTAATCCATCTTTGTGGGAGGAGTTTGGGCCTGTTTCTCCCGAGGATGTGGACAGGGCTATGGGAGCGATGGGGACCTCCACCTGTTTATTGGACCCGTGCCCCTCCTGGCTGGTCTCGGCCAGCAGGGCGGTGGCATGCAGCTGGATCCGGGCGGTGATCACCGCTTCTTTGAGGGAGGGATCCGTACCGCAGTCGTTAAAAACTGCGGTGGTGCGACCCCTCCTGAAGAGGCCTTCCCTGGATCCAGCTGATTTGAAGAACTATCGTCCAGTCTCCAACTTACCTTTTTTAGGGAAAGTTGTGGAGAAGGTGGTGGTGACTCAGCTTCTGCAGCTCCTGGATGAAACAGACCATCTAGATCCTTATCAGTCGGGTTTCAGGCGCGGCTACAGTACCGAAACTGCCTTGGTCGCCCTGATGGATGATCTCTGGCGGGCCCGGGATGGGGGGAACTCCTCCATCCTGGTGCTACTTGACCTCTCAGCGGCTTTCGATACCATCGACCATGGTATCCTTCTGCATCGGCTTGGCGAGTTGGGAGTGGGAGGCACCGTTTTACGGTGGTTCTCCTCTTATCTCGCCGATCGGATGCAGTCGGTGTTGGCAGGTGGGCAGAGATCGTCCCCTAGGCCCCTATTATGTGGGGTGCCCCAGGGGTCGGTTCTCTCGCCCATCCTGTTTAACATCTACATGAAACCGTTGGGTGAGATCATCCGCAGACATGGGGTGTGTTTCCACCAGTACGCTGACGACACCCAGCTGTACATCACCACCCCGTCTGACTTCAGGGAGGCAGTGGACGTAATGTGCCGATGCCTGGACGACGTTAAGATCTGGATGGGGAGGAACAGGCTCAGACTAAACCCCGATAAGACTGAGTGGCTGTGGATACTGCCTCCTAAGGTTCATGACAATTACCCCTCCTTGGTCTTTGAGGGTGCGAAACTGACCCCCTCAGACCAGGTCCGCAACTTGGGGGTCCTCCTAGATCCACAGCTAAAATTGGACCACCATCTTTCTGCTGTGGCTAGGGGGGCCTTTGCACAGGTTCGCCTGGTGCACCAGTTGCGGCCATATTTGGAGAAGGAGGCGCTGCTCACGGTCACTCATGCCCTTGTCACCTCGCGGTTGGACTACTGCAATGCGCTCTACATGGGGCTACCCTTGAAGAGTATCCGGAGACTTCAGTTGGTGCAAAATGCGGCTGCGCGTGCTGTGGTGGGTGTGCCAAGGTACACCCACGTGACACCGATACTCCGCCAGCTGCATTGGCTGCCCATCGGTCTCCGGGTCCAATTCAAGGTATTGATCACCATCTTTAAAGCCCTTCATGGCTTAGGACCAGGATATCTTCGGGACCGCATTCTGCCTCATACTTCCCTCCGACCGGTTAGGGCCCACAGAGTTGGCCTCCTCCAGGTCCCGTCGGCCAAACAATGTCGGCTGGCGGGCCCCAGGGGGAGAGCCTTCTCTGTGGCTGGCCCCGTGCTCTGGAACCAACTACCCCCAGAGACCCGGACTATCCCCACTCTGCTGGCTTTCCGTAAAGCCATTAAGACATGGCTTTTCCTGCAGGTGGGGGGGACAACTTAATTCCACCTGAGCCTACCCCCAAGTATGTATGTGTTGAATGGATGTGGCTGTTGTAAATAATTGTTTTATATTTTTGTACTTGTTTTTAAATTTTATGCAATTTCTT
>JALIGW010000006.1:70484499-70521999 GCA_023053685.1 Diadophis punctatus similis | reverse complement strand
CACTGAGGCTGTTGTTAAGTGGACGATTACAGGTACAAATAATCCTCGACATACGGCCATTCGTTTAGTGGCCATTCCAACTTACGACGGCACTGAGAAAAGTGACTCGTGACCGTTTTTCACCCTTACAAATGCCGCAGCATCCCCCGCGGTCACAGTATCAAAATGTCACTTAGCAACTGACTCGTATTTATGACGGTCGCAGTGTCCAGGAGTCACGCGATCCCCTTTTGAGACCTTCTGACAAGCCAAGTCAATGGGGAAGCCAGATTCACTTAACAACAGTGTTACTAACTTAACAACTGCGGCAAGACAGGTTGTAAAATGGGGCAAAACTCACTTAACAACTGTCTCGCTTAGTCACAGAAATATCCGTCTCAATTATGGTCATAAGTCGAGGACTGTATTGTGACACTGCCTTTAATTTGCTGTTAGGCTGTGCCTTTTTTTTTTAAAAAAAAGCAATATTTAGTTTTTCTTCTATGTGAGACCCTCCCAGATTTTGTTTAAAGTGTGCAGGCTATACTCTTATGCTAAATAAGTAAATAGTATCTCTGCTATTTCTACCTCAGCCTATAATTTTAGCAATATGAAAGACGGGCAATACAAAAGATTTTTTTCCCCTCCTGAAAATAACATCCGAGGAAAATAATTACGGAGCTATTATCTGCCAGACAAAGGAAGCTAGTAAAATTTATTTATTTATTTATTAGACGCTCTTATAGGCCGCCCAATCCCGTGGGACTCAGGGCGGCGTACAGCATAAATAAGAAGCGTACATTTAAAAACAATAGTCATACATTAAAAATAAATTAAAAAAAGACATTGTAAGCGCAACATTCAGGGGGAATCTGATTGTCCTATTCACCCCATCTGCCGGAAGAGCCATGTTTTTAAGGCTTTACGGAAGGCCAGCAGGGTGGGGATGGTCCGGATCTCTGGTGGAAGTTGGTTCCAGAGGGACGGGGCTCCCACAGAGAAGGCCCTCCCCCGCGGCCCCGCCAATCGACATTGTTTAGCCGACGGGACCCGGAGGAGGCCCTCTCTGTGGGACCTAACCGGTCTTAGGGAGGTATGTGGTAGGATGCGGTCCCGCAGGTAACCTGGCCCTGAGCCATGTAGGGCTTTAAAGGTAACGACCAACACCTTGAATTGCGACCGGAGACTAATTGGTAACCAATGCAGCTGGCGAAGGAGAGGTGTTACGTGGGTGTATCTCGGCACACCCACTACCGCTCGCGCAGCTGCATTCTGTACCAGTTGGAGTCTCCGGATGCTCTTCGAGGGTAGCCCCATGTAGAGCGCGTTACAGTAGTCTAGCCGTGAGGTGACAAGGGCATGAGTGACTGTGAGCAAGGCCTCCCTCTCCAAGTAAGGTCGCAATTGGTGCACAAGACGGATTTGTGCAAAGGTCCCCCTAGCCACAGCTGAAAGATGTTGCTCCAATTTTAGCTGTGGATCTAGGAGGACACCCAAATTGCGAACCTGTTCTGAGGGAGTCAATTTTTCTCCCCCGAGAACCAAGGAGGAACAGTCGACATAGTCCTTGGGAGGCAATATCCAGAGCCACTCAGTCTTGTCTGGGTTGAGCCTGAGTCTGTTCACTCCCATCCAGACCCTCACATCGTCCAGGCAGCGGCACATTACATCAACTGCTTCACTGAACTGACACGGGGTGGAGATGTACAACTGGGTATCGTCAGCATACTGCTGATACCTCACCCCATGTCGTCGGATGATCTCACCCAGCGGTTTCATGTAAATGTTAAACAGGATGGGCGAGAGGACCGAGCCCTGTGGCACCCCGCAAACCAGGGGCCTAGGGGCCGACCTCTGTCCTCCTGTCAACACCGACTGCGTCCTGTCAGAGAGGTAGGAGGAGAACCACCGTAAAACAGTGCCTCCCACTCCCATCTCCCCAAGACGACGCAGAAGGATACCATGGTCAATGGTATCGAAAGCCGCTGAGAGGTCAAGTAGCACCAGGATGGAGGAGTGACCCCCATCCCGGGCTCGCCAGAGATCATCCATCAGCGCGACCAAAGCAGTCTCCGTACTGTAGCCGCGCCTGAAACCCGATTGAAAGGGATCCAGATAATCAGTATCCTCCAATAGCCGCAGGAGTTGGAGCGACACCACCTTCTCAACAACTTTACCCAAAAAGGGTAAGTTGGAGACTGGACGGAAGTTCTTTAAATCCGCTGGGTCCAGGGAAGGCTTCTTGAGGAGGGGCCTCACCACCGCAGCTTTTAAAGGCTGTGGGACGGATCCCTCTCTCAGAGAAGCGATCACAACCGCCTGGAGCCAGCCACGTGTCACCTCCCTGCTGGCAGAGACCAGCCAGGAGGGGCACGGGTCCAATAAACAGGTGGAGGCGCTCATCGCTCCTATGGCCTTGTCCACATCCTCAGGAGTGACCGGTTCAAACTCGTCCCATATAACAGGACTAAGACTCACCCCTGTCATCTCGGCTTGCCCTGTCCAAATGGAGTCCAGGTCTGTCCGAATCTGAACGACTTTATCCGCCAGAAACTGAGAAAATTCCTCAGCTCTGCCCTGCAAGGGATCTTCAGCTCCCTCCTTGGCTAGGAGGGAGCGAGTCACCCTAAACAGGGCGGCTGGGCGGGAGTCGGCGGACGCAATAAGAGCGGAAAAATACGCGCATTTTGCCGCCTTTATCGCCACTAAGTAAGACTTAATGTAAGTTCTTAAAAGTGTCCGGTCAGACTCAGCTTTACTGGCTCTCCATCGTCGCTCTAGGCGTCTCTTTTGGCGCTTCATCTCCCGGAGCTCCTCAGTAAACCAAGGGGCCCGCCGGGATCCGCTGCCACGGAGAGGCCGCAAAGGCGCAATCCGATCTAAGGCCCCCGTTGCCGCCTGATTCCAAGCAGCCACTAGGGACTCAGATGAATCGTGTACCAGGGAGTCAGGTATTTCCCCAAGTTCCCTCTGAAATCCTTCAGATTCCATTAGGCGCCTGGGGCGGAACCACTTAATCGGCCCCGCCTCCTTGCGGTGGAGGAGTGGTGCCATGAAATCCAACCTCAGAAGGAAATGATCTGACCACGACAAGGGTACTGTGACTAAACCCCTCAGCCTCAGATCATCTCTCCACTGCCCCGAGAGAAACACAAGGTCAAGCGTGTGGCCTCCCTCATGAGTCGGAAAATAAAAAAACACATCCTGTTTACTGAGTACATTTTTAATAACTTGTTGTTGAGTAGGCTAATTACATCATTCAAAACGTTCCGAGTAAAGCAAGATTTTCGGCAAAAGGACGTCCCTAAGATAAGTGCATCACCAGGCAAAACGTATTTGACAGGCTGAATCCCACAGGAACTTCGGAGCTCTGTTTTCCAATTGATTGTGGCATGAATTTAATTCATCAAGGCCAAATCATAACACGGCCTGAAATGGAGATCTCGTCTCTTTAAGGCATCGCGTACCTCTGACATTAACCAATAGACACCTATATGACTGCTTTGTCACCCACACTCATCGGAGTTTGCGCCCGCAAAAAAATAATAATCAAAAATTTTAATTATTTCTGAAGCCGGGGTTGCTGGCTTCTAAATTGATTTTATGTCTTTCCTGCATTTCTTTAGAAGGGAGAAATGTGAGAGGAGGAGGAGGAGGAGGAGGAGGAGGAGGAGGAGGAGGAGGAGGAGGAGGAGGAGGAGGAGGAGGAGGAGGAGGAGGAGGAGGAGGAGGAGGAGGAGGAGGAGGAGGAGGAGGAAGAAAAAGACTGTGAGGTCTTTGGTGCTCTCTGAGCTTGGTAGTTTTCTTGCAGACATTTCATGACCCAACTAGGTAACATCATCAGTGCTAAAAGGGAGGAGGGTTTGTGGAGAGGAGGAGGAGGAGGAGGAGGAGGAGGAGGAGGAGGAGGAGGAGGAGGAGGAGGAGGAGGAGGAGGAGGAGGAGGAGGAGGAGGAGGAGGAGGAAAAATACTGTGAGGTCTTTGGTGCTCTCTGAGCTTGGTAGTTTTCTTGCAGACGTTTCATGACCCAACTAGGTAACATCATCAGTGCTAAAAGGGAGGAGGGTTTGTGGAGAGGAGGAGGAGGAGGAGGAGGAGGAGGAGGAGGAGGAGGAGGAGGAGGAGGAGGAGGAGGAGGAGGAGGAGGAGGAGGAGGAGGAGGAGGAGGAGGAGGAGGAGGAGGAGGAGGAAAAAGACTGTGAGGTCTTTGGTGCTCTCTGAGCTTGGTAGTTTTCTTGCAGACGTTTCATGACCCAACTAGGTAACATCATCAGTGCTAAAAGGGAGGAGGGTTTGTGGAGAGGAGGAGGAGGAGGACTGTGGGGTCGTTGGTGATTTCTGAGCTTGGTTATTTTCTTGCAGACGTTTCATGACTCAACTAGGGAGTATCATCAGTGCTAGAAGGGATTGGGTTTGGAGAGAGAGAGATATAGATAGATGGAGGAGGAGGACAATGACTATGGGGTCCTTGGTGCTCTCTGAGCTTGGTAGTTTTCTTGCAGACGTTTCCTTACCCAACTAGGTAATATCATCAGTGGTAGAAGGGAGTGGGAATTCAGGAGGAGGAGGAGGAGGAGGAGGAGGAGGAGGAGGAGGAGGAGGAGGAGGAGGATGGAAATTCTGGTCTGAATTATTATCGTAAGTCGGGGACTACCTGCGGGAAACCTCTCATGCAGAGTTTAATTTGTTCTCAGATGCAATAGAAGGACAGAAGAACAAGCTAAAACCACTTATGGGGTAATCCTCGACTTACAGCCACAACTATGCCCCAAATCTCTGCTGCAGAGTGAGACAGTTGTTAAGTGAGTTTGGCTACATGTTTCGACCTTTCCTGTCACAGTTGTTAAGCGAATCACTGCCATTAAGTTAGTAACACAGTTATTTAAGTGAATCTGGCTTCTCCGTTGACTTTGCTTATTGGAAGGACGCAAAAAGGAGATCGCCTGACCCCAGGGCACTACAACCGTCGTAAATATGAGTCAGCTGCCAAGCATCCAGAATTTTGATCACATGACCACGGGTATGCCGCAACGGATCGCTGTGTGTGAAAAACAGCCTTAAGTCCCTTTCTTTGGTGCCGTCGTAGCTTTGAACGCTGGCTAAACGGATGGTTGTAAGTCGAGGACTTGATTCGTATAACATTCCACTGCTAAATCCCGAACATATTCCGTCTCTTTCCTTCTTGTCTTAGCCCAGCGGGGTTCTCAAATGCCAGAACTGAACACGCCCCAAGAAACGAAGACTAAGCTCTCTAACAACCGCGAGGAAAGCTTTCATGTATTTATAACATCAAACGCAGTCACAACTGCTTTCAAATGTGAATTTTTCCAAAGTTCAGCACCTCCTAACTTGCCCGGCAGGATTCAGAAGATGTCTTGGCTGTTTTTTTTAGAAAATCCTGTCCCAGGTACCGCATTCCAGAATTAAAAGGCACAGACTGGACTTATTGATGCCAACAAGTTTCATTCCTCTTTAAATCAGGCACCTTCGAAGCGGCAAAGTAAATATATCCAGAAGGACAAGAAGGGGTGCTAAGAAGTGGATGAGAACTTACCTATGGACCTTGAGAAGAGACCACCGACTTAAGTAGATTTCCTGATGGGGTTTTTACAAGCCATGCGGAACTTCAGCGGGACCAATCCTGCAAACTGACCCTGAGTTTCTATTTTTTTTAAAACAATTAAGATCTACATTCGGCTGTTTAATTTTTTCAAATGAAGGAAGGAGGGAGACACATCAACCTCAATGCCCTTTCAAAAGTTTGTTTTAAAGAGAGGTGGAGCGAAGTTTCGGAGGAGGAGGAGGGAGAGCTCGGCATTGGCCGGGGACGGAAATATTAGGAGCACAAAAAGGGTATTTAGAAGCTGCAAACTTCCTAAAAACACACACACACACTAAGGGGGCCAGGGGAAAAAAAGCAACAGCAGACAGATGAAGTCAGGAACTTGGTCATCTACAATACCGGGCCTTTTAAAATTTCTGCAAAAATCCTCTCCATTAATCTGTCCCTTTTCTACGATTTTAAGCCGTCATAAATCATAATTGAAAGCAGGCAAAATGAACAGGAGGCCGAAGGAGGCTGGGCACCGGCACTGGAATCAAAGTCAAGGCGAGGCACCAATACAAGTTTCCCACCGGCCTTAGATTGGTTTGTACAGCAAAGAAAGGCAGAACCATTTTACTGAACTTGTACGCCCATTTTACTGCATTTCTGTTGGCCCCCCAAGAAAGCTATCAAGTTTTTGATTAACTTTAATCTGAGTATAAGTGTTGTTATGTTGCTGCAGAAACATTTGATTTTTTTAAAATTATGGCTCAGTTGTTTTATTTACAATTTTAGAGAAGTGTTAGAGAAGGAAGGAAAAAGAGGGGGGGGAGAAAGGAAGGAGAGCGATAGGGGAGGGAGGGAGGAAGGAAGGAAGGAAAGAAAAATAGGGAGGGAGGGAGGAAGGAAGGAAGGAAAAAGAGGCAGGCAGGCAGGAAGGAAAAAGGGAGGGAAAAAGGGAGGGAGGGAGGGAGGGAGGGAGGGAGGGAGGGAGGAAAAAGAGGGAGGGAGGGTGGAGAGGAAGGGAAGGAAGGAAGGAAGGAAGGAAGGAAGGAAGGAAGGAAGGAAGGAAGGAAGGAAGGAAGGAAGGAAGGAAAAAGAGGCAGGCAGGCAGGCAGGAAGGAAGGAAAAAGAGGGACGGAGGGAGGCAGGCAGGAAGGAAGGAAGGAAAAAGAGGGACGGAGGGAGGGAGGGAGGGAGGAAGGAAGGAAGGAAGGAAAAAGAGGGAGGGAGGGAGGGAGGAAGGAAGGAAAAAGAGGGAGGGAGGGTGGAGAGAAAGGGAAGGAAGGAAGGAAGGAAGGAAGAAAGAAAGAAAGAAAGGAAGGAAGGAAGGAAGGAAGGAAGGAAGGAAGGAAGGAAGGAAGGAAGGAAGGAAGGAAGGAAGGAAGGAAGGAAGGAAGGAAGGGTGGATAAAGAGAGAGGGAGGCAGGCAGGCAGATTATAACCAAAGTGGTGGGCCTGGCAGCTTAATCTGTATTTCCCCAGCAATCATGCTGATAAGACCCAGACATCCAGCATGCTAATAATCACTTTTTAAAAATTCAAATAATGGCTCCTAAAAGTCATATATTGCTTTTCTTTCCATCTCTCCTGCCCTGCCCCTCCCACATAGATACAAAAAGAGAGCATCTGTTAAGGATTTTTTTTTTAGACTGATGAATAAAACATTTAAGGAAATACATTCGTATACAGAAATGCTTAACTCCAGCCCAAAATGATTTCAAGGTTACATTCCTGCTCTGTCTGAGAGGGGAAGCCACAGCTGCGAGAGGCGTTTCTGCCTTTGGAAAACACAACTTCCAATACAAGAAGGATTAGGTGCTTTTGGGAGTTATGGTCTCTTGTGAACACGCGAAGTGTTAATACCACTTTATAAGGCCTTGGTAAGGCCACATCTGGAATACGGCATCCAGTTTTGGTCGTCAAGATGTAAAAAAAAAAAGATGTGGATACTCTAGAAAGAGTGCAGAGAAGAGCAACAAAGATGATTAGGGGACTGGAGGATAAAAGATATGACGAACGGTTGCAGGAACTGGGTATGTCTACTTTGATGAAAAGAAGGACCAGGGGAGACATGAGAGCAGTCTTCCAATATTTGAAGGGCTGTCGCAGAGGGTTATTTAATCCATTTTATAGCTTCATCTACACTTAGAAGAAATTGCATTTTTTCATATCCATAGGACACCTCCTAAAATGCAAGGGAACAGGGTGGATGTGCTGTGACTGTCAAGATAGAGCAGTTGTTGTGTGCACCACAAACTGCTGCTAAGGGAACTAGCTATGTTTATCCTGATAAAGAGAAGGACTAGGAGTGATATGATAGCATGTCTTCCAATATTTGAGGGGCTGCCACAAAGAAGAGGGAGTCAAGCTATTCTCCAAAGCACCTGAGGGTAGAACAAGAAGCAAAGGATGGAAACTAATCAAGGAGAGAAGCAATCTAGAAATAAGGAGAAATAAGTGAGAACAATTAACCAGTGGAACAACTTGCCTCCAAAAGTTGTGGATGCTCCATCACTGGAGGTTTTTAAGAAGAGACTGGACAACCATTTGTCTGGGATGGTATAGGGTTTCCTGATTGAGGCACTGAGGTTGGACTAGAAGACCTCCAAGGTCCCATCCAACTCTGTTATTCTGTGATCAGTCTGGAGAGGCTGGGAGATCCCAGACTATCTGTGATCTAGGAAGGGGGGGGGGAATCCATTTGTTCCTCTGCATTAAACACTAACAATGGAGACTCCTCCTCATTCATGGGCCAACAAAAGCATAAAGGTTGTGGCGTTGCAATCACTTCCAAATTGCACAAAAATACACAGCCCGGATGCAAATGAAAGCAAATGAGTATGTCTTTATTCCATAAAATTCTGTTAGCTTTTCATACAGTATAATAAGCAGACTATTACTCAATTCTAAGTAGCTGGCTTTGCTGTAATAAAATCAGCCCCCAGGTATATATCTGCCAGCGCAAGCACAAAGATTTTACGAGGGAATCAAATCGCAGGCAGTCCTCGTTTAGTGACCACAACTGGGACCAGCAACTTGATCGTTAAGTGAAGCAGCTACAGTATTTAAGTGAAAACCACAGGACTGCAACTGTGCTTAGTTCAGTTTTTTGCTATTCTTAATATTTCCTTCAGCTAAACTACGATTCTCTCCCTCCCTCTCTATAGACATCTTGGCAGTTGGATAAAGAAACAAGTAAAAATAAAACAGAGAGACACTGAAAGTTACAAATGAAAGGATTGGTTGTTAAGGGTTTGGTTTGTTTGTTTTTTGGCACTGTGGTAACTTCAAACAGTCATTAAACGAGGCAGCTGCTAAACAAGGACTACCTGTATACAATTCTACCTTCCCCAAACCACCACATTAACTTTCATTCTATTAAAAAAAATCTGAGTTGGTTTTCATTTGATGCACAGAGTGAATTTGTGTTGGCTTAAGAAAAAAATGCACAAATTTAACACGGCTAAACACTTTTAACAGAAACTTCCAGAACAAAGTTAAGAATTTTTTCCCCGAAATCTCATTCTGTATGACTGGGTTTGAATAAAGAGCTTTTTTTCCTTTTGATTTACAATGGTGATTAACTGATTTTAGCCTTTCCTGCTGATTGGAAATGTGGTTGTGCTTATTTTGTATACATTTTCCATTTCAACAGCGACGTTTCACCTTTTGTGAACTGATTCCCTGCTAATATATATTTTCCTTCTCTATATTCGCACACGCACAGGTGTGTGTCTGACAACACACAAAATGTGTCTGATGAGCCAGACTATCTATCCGTAAATGTTTTTGCCGCCGGTTCATCTTTAACACGCCTGGAATTTGCCAGTCCCATCCTCTCCAAATTTCTATACAGGGAAGTCCTCAGCTTTCGTTTAGTGACCATTCAAAGTTGTACAGGTAGTCCTCGACTTACAACGGTTTGTTTAGTGACTGTTCGGAGTTACAACGGCACTGGAAAATGCAACTTGGGACCGTTTTTCACAGTTACAACCTTTGCAACATCCCCATGATCACGTGATCAAAATTCAATTATGCTTGGCAATTGATCCGTATTTATGACCATTGCCGTGTCCCAAAGTCCGACCTTCTGACAAATAAAGGCAATAAGGGAAGCCAGATTCACTTAACAACCAGGTTACTAATTTAAGAATTGCGGTGCTTCCCTTAACAAATGTGGCGGGAAAAGTCGTAAAATGGGGCAAAAGTCACTCAAACAAATGTCTCGCTTAACAACATAAATTTGGGGCTCCGTTGTGGTTGTAAGTCGAGGACTACCTGTAAAGGCATTGAAAAAAGTGACTTATGACTGGTTATTTCCCTTAGAACCGCTGCAGGCTCATGTTTATGACGGTTACAGTGTCCCAGGGACCTGTGATCATGATCGATAAAGTCAATGGGGAGCCTGATTCACTTAACGACCATGATTCACTTAACAACTGCAGTGGTTTACTTAACAATGGTAGCAAAATTTTAAAAAGATATTTAAATTTAGTAGCTGGAGCAGCGGGGTCGTAGAAGACCTCCAAGGTCCCTTCCAGCTCCATTCCCTATTTCCTATTCCCTTCCTAATCCTATTCCACATTTTATTCTGCATTCTATTTCTAATTCTAAAATTCCTATTCTAATTCTACGTCAGTCCGAAGCCATTTTATTGGGATCTTTGGCCTACCACACTTTATACTATTCTACTATGCATTTTGTATGGGAGGGAGCATTGTTTGAAGTTGCTGGCATGCAGCCATAACAAATTCTTTCTAGGAAGCCAAGGTCATCCTTTTTCTCTGCACCCCTGCACCTGCACGGAAGGAGATGGGTGGACTCTGCCACCATGGCAATTGAAGATTGGACAACGTGATGGATTGGTGGGTGTGGGGACAAGGGCTTGAACTTTCAACTGGGTGGAGAAACCCCTGGGACTTCAGATTCGGGTTTCACCCAGATGTGCCAACATGGCTCTATTAATAAATTGGAACTTTGAGGAATACTTTGACTCAGATTCTGATTTAGTTTTGGATGCTATTTGGAACCGTGACATTCTAATTCTAATCGCTAAAAGTTGAGAAGCTAAGCCACTGAGCCTTGCCCTGAATTGACAAGAGGAAGCAGACAATGCCACTGCTCAAGGAAGTCCGTCCTTCATGTATCTTTTTTTAGTCTGTCTTGTCCTGCCGTATCCCAGCCAGCTCCTATGCATCGAACGGGACAGATATTGGATGAATGATGAGAGTGGGTCAGGATGGGAGCTGAACGCAATCTAAAATTGGACACAAAGAGGACAACAGAGGAAGGGAAAAGGGGAGGAGATGGGGTTACACAAAGGAAAAAATGAAATGTTTATTCCAGGGCTGTGTTAGACAACGGTCTGCACCAACAAACTGATCTTCACAACATGGAACTTTTCCAATCATCACCAAAGAGCAAACAAAAAAAAAACACAACCTCTGTGAGTCTCAGATCCGCTAGGTTTACTTGCTCCGGGAACTTCCTAGGCAATCATATTTTTTCTAGGTGTTTCCAAACTTGGCAGCTTTTAAGATTTGTGGACTTCAACTCTCAGAATTCCTCAACCAGCCATTCTGGGCAGACCGTGAGGCGAACTAAAAGATTAGAAAAACACTGGACCCCGATCGAAATGATGAAAATACAGGGGGTCCCCGACTTACAACCCTTTGTTTAGGGACCGTTCAAGGTTACCAGGGCACTAAAAAGGGGGGAGGGAGAGACCTTTGCAGCATCCCCGATTTCAAGCGATCAAAATTCGGATGCTCGGCATCTGTATGACGTTTGCGGCGTCTTAGGGACATGTCATCCCCTTTTGTGACAAGCAATGGGGAAATCAGACTCACTTAACAACCGTGTCCCTAATTTAACGACTGCGGTGACTCACTTAATGCTGAATGCACTAAATCCCTGCAGTCGTTAAGTGAGTTTGGTTTTCCTCGTTGGCTTTGCTTGTCAGAAGGTCGGCCAAAGGGGATGTCCCCAGCAAGAAAGATCGTAAAATGGAGGCAAAACGCACTCAGCCGCAGAAAAATTGGGCTCAATTGCGGTCATTAAGTCGAGGACGACCTCTATGAACGGAGTTGGACACAGGGGGTTCTATAAATCCATACTGTTATGCTCATCGTGACTTATCAACCCTTGCAGACATCGGAGGGTCTAGTGCAGGGGTCTCCAACTTTGGCAACTTTAAGCCTGGCGGACTGCAACTCCCAGAATTCCCCAGCCAGCAAAGCTGGCTGGGGAATTCTAGGAGTTGCAGTCCGCCAGGCTTAAAGTTGTCAAGGTTGGAGACCCCTGGTCTAGTGTGCACCTTATTTGACCTGCACTAAAACTACAGTGTAGGTTGAGACACCTGTTCAAGGAAGAAGATCTCAGCTCTACCCAAGCAGGTCCAATTCTCCTCCAGGCTCAGTCATTTTCTACTGCAACCGATCTGGCGGAAGAGACATGTCAGGGGTCCTATTGTTAGGAAGCCACACTTAGGGAGGGTCCCAGGTGGGCCTTCTCTGCCATAGTGGCCACCTAAGGGAATATTCTATACACACAAACACACACACACAGAAGTGATGTTAGCTGCATCTCTATTGATTTTCTGGAAGTCCCTCAAAATATGGCTCCATCATCAGGCCTGGAAGTTTTGTGAGATCTTGAGATGGCTCCGTTGTTTTCTTGTTATCATCTGTCGTTTTTGCTCAGCCTTGTGATTTTTTAAAATATATTTAATAATGATTGTTTTTTATATGTCTGTTTAACTGATGTACACCACCCTGACGTTTAGCTATACAATTTGGGATGAACACCCTTTGGATGATGTGGGAACAGGAATGGATTTCCAGGGGGAAAAATGGCAGACTACAGGAACCAGGAGAACCACTCAGGTGACCCTGAGGACACAGACAAAACCTCCAACTGGCCTGAACGACCCTCTAAAAGGATGTAAATGACCAGCTGTCTGCAAGGAATATAAACCCTTCCATTCCACACTATCCTGTCAGAGCTGAAGAAGCTTCTTGGATAAGAAGCAAAACGTCTTCAAAGAAAAAACCAGAAAGTCCAGTTGCCTCTTGAAAAAGCACCTTTGGGACTACCATGTCTTAGATGACTGAGGCTCTCTATAGACTTACACCACCCAGAGTTACTTTTTGTAAGATGGGCAGCCATGAACACCATCGGTATTGACAAAAATCCTCATCGGTCAATTGCAAAAGGCAGCTCCACTCGGAACAGCTTACAACTTACAACGATACCTTTAATACCTCCCTATTCCAGGTCCTTCGGAAAGATTCGATAGGTGGACAAAAATGCCAAATCCAGTCTGAACGGTCTGGCTGACCATGCGAGGAACCATAACAATAATAATCACAAAAGGCAGCTTTACTCTGAACAGCTGCCATCCAGCCTTTAACACCATCCATCTTTCACAACGTCACACGCAACAACGTTTTCCTATCCCACGTCCTTGGGAAGGACTCGAGGGGTGAATAAAAACACCAAATCCAGTCTAAAACCTCTGGCGACCAACAGTAATGAAATAAACATAGAGGAGTTTCTCACCTGAATTTTTATGGGCCAGGTGAAGTTGCTGACGTAGACAAAGAAAGTGATGTTGGGGTTGTTGCGGAAATCAAATTTCTCGTTGGAAAAGCTGTCCTTATATTCCTTGACTTGATTCTTTGAAACCACGGGAATCTCCTCTCCGGCTTGTGTACCAGCTTTTGAGAAATTTAAATTTAAAAAAAAAAAGGAAATTAGAAAGGACACTAATGTCAGACCTTTGGAGATATAGATTGAAACTGCCATTCAATCACAGTGACCCCATTGACAGCTGTTGACCTGGTCACATCTGTTAAACTTCATCAACCAACCGAAGGTTGGTGGGAGGAATGCTGAGTGAGCAATTAGAACTGTTATCTGGAGAAAGGCCAAATTATCTACAGGTAGTCCTCTACCTCAGTGTTTCCCAACCTTGGCAACTTGAAGACGTCTGGACTTCAACTCCCAGAATTCCCCAGCCAGCGAATGCTGGCTGGGGAATTCTGGGAGTTGAAGTCCAGACGTCTTCAAGTTGCCAAGGTTGGGAAACACTGCTCTACCTACAACCACAATTGAGCCCAACATTTATGTTGCTAAAGTGAGACATTTGTTAAATGAGTTTTGCTCCATTTTACGACTTTTCTTGCCACGGTTGTTAAGTGAATCACTGCAGCTGTTAGGTTAGTAACACGGTTGTTAAGTGAACCTGGCTTCCCCATTGACTTTGCTTGTCAGAAGGTCGCAAAAGACACTCCAACCGTCATAAATATGAGTCAGTTGTTGAGCGCCTGAAGTTTGATCACGTGACTACGGGGATGCTGCAGCGGTCGTAATTATGAAAACGGTCGTTAAGTCATTTTTTTTCAGTGCCTTGTAACTTCGAATGGTCACTAAACGAATGGTTGTTAAGTCTGTAGACAAAACAGCCGATCCTTGTGTGCCGATCTCCAGCAATATTCCAGCCAGGAACGGTAAAAAATCTTGACATTTTAAACATGTTTTCAATTGCTCAATTGGTAGTCGATGTTTGTTTGATTTTAGGTCTTAAGAGAAAGCTGACAGTTTAAATTTTTAGCAGGAACATTTCTGGACACGATTAGAAAACCCCCAAGGAAACCTTCTCAGTTCCTCTAAGAAAGTGAACAGGTGGCCAAGGGTTCGATGTTAGATCAGACTGAACATGCTTAAGTGCGAAAAATGCCCACTTCAAAGCAGGTTGAGCAACTATGGCCCCTTTACGACCTGTGGACTTCAACTCCCAGAATTCCTGAGCAAAGCATGGCTGGCTCAGGAATTCTGGGAGTTGAAGTCCACAGGTCATAAAGAGGTTTTAAGCCGCCCATCCTTGCTTTAAAAGGTGCTGATCTTCTTTTAATTTTGCAGTGCTTAATACAGATCATCAAACCGGCAAGAAAAGCTGACTCCACTTTCCTTGCTACCACCAGTAAACTGCTACACAAATGCTACTGGTGGAAAATATTAACGTTTATGCCCACCGCGCCGAGGTGGAAATCAGATAAATGGATTGTCACAATGTGAATATTGCCAGTTGTGCATCTCTACTATTTCTAGATTTATTGTATTTCCTAATCAAGCAGACATGTGATATGTTTTACTACACACGCGTGCATTCCAGGAGTTTTGTCTCCTCCTACTTCCCTTCTTCTTCGAAGCCTCGCCCGAGGCAGATGTGAAATTCTTAGCTGAGAAGATGTAGCTTCTTAAAGGTTTATTCTTTTGTTACTTTTGTACTAAAAATAAATATTTTGTTAATTAGAATTGAATCTCGGTTTTATTTTCTAAGTACGAATGACTTCAGGGAAGCAAGATCCTAAATCGCCTCTTGATAGGAAAATTCCTATCTGACATGGATATTCTTGTTTCTCAGGCCACCTTGATGTATAAACAGTCAAACCGCATCTCAATCAATGTACAGGTTGTTCTCAACTGACAACATTTCGCTTAGTGACTATAAAGGCACTGGGGAAAAAATGTAGACGTTTGACCAGTCTTCATACTTACGACCATTGCAACATTCTCCATGGTCAAATGATCAAAATTCGGGTGCTTGGCAACTGGCATGTATTTATGACAGTTGCGGGGTCTCCCGGGGTCATGTGACCACCATTTGCGACCTTGCCAGCCAGCTTTTGACAAGTCAATGGGGAAAGCCAGATTCGCTTAATGACCGTATGATTCACAATGACTATAGTGATTTGCTTAACAAAGGAAGGAAGAAGAAAAGAAAGAAAGAAAAAAGAAAGAAAAAATAAATAATTTATTTTTTTTCCTTTCTTTCTTTTCTTCTTCCTTCCTTCCTTTTCTTTCTTTTTCTTTTCTTTCTTTCTTTCTTTCTTTTTTCTTTCTTTCTTTCCTCCTTCCTCCCTCCCTCCCTCTTTCTTTCTTTCTTTCTTTCATTCATTCTTTCTTTCTCTCCTTCCTTCCTTCCTTCTTCACTCACTCATTCATTCATTCATTCATTCAATCTTAACCACCCATCTCCTTCACAGAGAGCCTTGTTAGCAACAGAAATTTTGGGCTCAGTTGTAGTCATAAGTTGAGAACCACTTGTAAGTAATTTTTCAGCATAGAATCCTATTAAATCCACAAGTCAACGAGAGGTAAAGAGTTTTGCATATAAAGAAGCCGTATGTTCTACAGGCTGTCCTCAACTTACGACCACAACTGAGCCCAAAATTTCTGTGGCTAAGTGAGACATTTGTTAAGTCAATTTTGCTCCATTTTATGTGTTAAGTGAATCCCTGCAGTCGTTAAGTTAGTCATACGGCTGTTAAGTGAATCGGACTTCCCCATCGACTTTGCTTGTCAGAAGGTCGCAAAAGGGCATCGCATGATCCCGGGACATTGCGACTGTCATAAATATGAATCGGTTGCAAAGTATCTGAATTTTGATCGCGTGACCATGGAGACGCTGCAATGGTCTTAAGTGTGAAAAGCAGTCATAAGTCACTTTTTTGAGTGCCGTTGTAACTTCGGTCACTAAATGAACTGTTGTTAAGTCGAGGTCTACCTGCATTGAGGAACACTTCTCACCTGCAAAGCTTGTCGACCAAGTGATGTTAAGGTTGAAGTTTTTCGAAGCGTTGATAAACATGTCCAGATCTCTGTTTTGCTGGATTCGAGGAAATAAAGAGAGAAATAGGAGTTAATGGCTTAAGAATCAGGCAACCTCTGTGTTGTGGTCCACCAGCAACAGAGACAGAGCAGCAGAGTCGGACAGCGAGGAGGCTGGGGAGGAACATGGGCCGGGCCTGGAGTCTGGAGAAGGCTCGCTGCCAGAGGCAGAGATCCAGCCCGGGCCATCTGGGAGGTCTGTGCTGACTCCAGAGCCTCCAGAGGCTGACATGAGCGAGGCAGAGGAACAGGGGGAGCCTCAGGGGTGGGTTCCTACTTACCTCACTGCCGGTTCGCTTCCTCCCATGCCACGTGGGCGCGCCTCGTAGGCGCGCGCACAGTGCCAAAAAATTCGTGGGGGAGGGGGAAGCCAAAAACAAGATGGCAATCGCATGCACAGTGCCAGAAACTCGGCTTCTGTGCATGCTCAGAAGAAGAAGAAAAAATTCAGAATTTTTTTTTAAAAGATGGCGGCGCCCACGGACCGGCACCGACCAAACCGGGTCAGTGTTGTCATTGTGACATCACCAGAGAATCACTACCGGTTCGGGTGAACCGGTCCAAACCGGGAGGAACCCACCCCTGGGGAGCCTGTTCCCAATGTGCGCATGCACAGAATTGCCAGAAGGCAAGAACAGTTACGGAGGAAAAGGACTACTCGGGAGTAAGGCTTGGAGATGATTGGCCCCTCCCATAAGCTATAAAAGTGGAGAAAATGGATGTGCTCGTTGCAGGAAGCAACTTTGTTCAATTCGTGACTCAGCATTTCGGTTCTGACTCTGTGTTTCTGTTTGGCCTTGCAAAGCTCCTTGCCAATTAGGTCTTTGGCAGCGTGTCAAGAGAGATAAAGGTTCGTGTGCTTATCAGCCTTCTTCCGAAAGACTTCTGTCGGACTCATTAACATTGTTTGGGACTTATTACGGCTGGGAATGAACATAATTCACAGCCATTAAAATAAAAAGAGGTTTTTGGGACCTCTGTTTGTGCTTTATGATTTATCAGGAAGCCGAGGTCAGAACACTCTATACCAGAGGTCTTCAAACTTGGCAACTTTAAGACTTGTGGACTTCAACTCTCAGAATTCTCCAACCAGCAAAGTTTGGGGACCCCTACTCTATACAAAACAGTTGGCATCATTTTGATAAGAATAAAGGGGGCCCCAGCTTCAGATCTGCCCTCCTCTGTGTTAAAAAATAATTTGCTGTTACAGTTAATAACAGTGAATTATTAGCTATACGGTTATTAGCTATTTTTCATTGTTTAAGGAAACTGGTCTGCAGACAGTTCACTAAGCAAAGCAGGAATGAAGACGAACGGGATAAAAATGAAAGCAGAGAAACAGACACAGGTCAAACCAAGCAGTCAAAAAAGCATAAAATACCTCGTAAAAGTATTTGATTTCAGAATCTAGATTCGCAATGTGAAAGGCGTTTGGACCCAGATTTGGAAATATAGATTTGGAAATATAGTCCTCGATTTACGGCCACAATTGAACTCAAATTTATATTGCTAAGTGAGACAGTTGTTAAGTGAGTTTTTCCCCCTTTTACGACCTTTCTTGCCATAGTTCTTAAGCGAATCACTGCAGCATTTAAGTTAGTAACGGTGTTGTAAAAAGCAAATCTGGCTTCCCCATTGACTTTGCTTGTCAGAAGGTCGCAAAAGGAGATCAGGCGACCCGGGCACATTGCAGCCGTCATAAATATGAAACAGTTGCCAAGCACCTGAAATTCTGATCAATTTACAAAATTGGCCACAGCGGCTGTTCCCTTTCAATCTTCTCTTTGATTTAAAAACTTTCCCTCGGCTTCTGAAATTGGGATTTATAATTCATAGGGATAAACTTATGTCACTCTGAAAAAACACGACCTAGATCAGGGGTATCAAACTCGATTTCATTCAGGGCCGCATCAGGGTTGTGTTTGATCCGGGGGGGGGTGTTAGGTGTGGTCTGCTCAATGTTACTCATGTCGGGGGTGCCTTTGGCGGCCCGAGCGCTCTGCCAGCGAAAATGGGCTGCCGAGCTCCATTTCCGGCTGCGATGGCCTCCTGCAATCCTCCGCCAGCCAGAAACGGAGCTCAGGAGCCCGTTTTCGCTTTCAGAGGCACCGCGGGCTGATCCCTCACTATTTCCAGGGTGGCCCAGTGGGCCACATCTAAGCACCCTGTGGGCCGGATCTGGCCCATGGGCCTTGAGTTTGACACTCCTGACCAGGGGTGGGTTCCTCCCGGTTCAGACCGAATTGCCCGAATCGGTAGCGACCCGCTTGTGACATCACTGTCGATGCCGTTCCGTGCGCACCGCCATCTTTTTTTCCCCTTCCGCGGCTTGAAAAGGGCCCTCCCACCCACTTGCGGGTGAAGTCTGAGCTTTATTTTATTTATTTATTTATTTATTTATTTATTTATTTATTTATTTATTTATTTATTTATTTATTTATTTATTTATTTATTTATTTATTATTTATTTATTTGTTTATTTATTTATTTATTTGTGAGATTTATATACCGCCTCACAGTGCAAGCACTCTCTAAGCGGTTTACACCAGTAAGCAATGTATATTTATATTGCCCCCAACAATCTGGGTCCTCATTTTACCTACCTCGGAAGGATGGAAGGCTGAGTCAACCTTGAGCCGGTGAGATTTGAACCGCTGACCTGCGGATCACAGTCAGCTAAAGTGGCCTGCAGTACTGCCTCTAACCACTGCGCTACCTCGGCTCAATTTCTCAATTTCAATTCTGCGCCACCTCTCCCTATTTCTTCGCCCGAAGCACAGCTGACGAGCTTCTCAGCTGTGTTTCGGGCTCATTCCTGCTTGTAAGCATGCGCGGAAGCCAAATCGCGCGAGGGGACGTCGCGATGCGAACTGGTGGCGAAGGTAAGTGGAGCCCACCCCTGCCCCTGACCTAGATGAATATGTAGCATCAGAAAGCCAAGCGGTGTCAGACCCGGAAGCCATCTTTTACATTTGAGATTCAGGTCCTGCCACATTTTCTACTGTGGGAAACTGGGAGTGGGGATTGTATGGAGTAGGTGATATGTAGTAGTCAAAATAACATTCTTTTCTCAAGAGAGCCAAGGCCGCCTTGCCCTGCAGCTGCGATGAGGTGACTGGGAGGCATCTCCAGTTTTGGATGGTGCCTGATTGGATCGTGTGATGGACATGTGGGTGCTGGGGCAGGGGCTTGGACTTTCTTTTGGGTGGGGAAAACCGGATGCTTCAGATTCGGGTTTTCCTAGATCTCTAATAAAGTGGAACTTTGAGGAACCTCAAGCCTCGGAGTCTTATTGCGTTGGGGGTGTTACTTGGAACCCTGACAACCGGCATCCACAATTCGTTGTCTAATATTTCTACACAATACACTGACTTTGCTGGCTCGGGGCAGGCGAGACCTTTAAAGGAACTACCCGATGCCCCGTTGGCAGATCTTACCAACCTCTTCGGGTGTTGCCACGAAATTGATTGCGGTGTAATAGCGGTCGTCTTCTTGGGAGAGACTGAAGGTGAACTGATAGTCGATGAGAAGGGTATCTACAAGGAAGCAGAACGAGAGGAGTTAGGAGATACCTTGCAACAGGAGTCCTCGACTTACGACCACAAACCGAGCCCCAAATGTCTGTTGTTAAGTGAGCGTTGCGCCCTGTGAGAAATGAAATTATTTTTGTTAAAAATGACATGTAACAAGAACCATAGTGTAACCATTTTGAATGATTTTGTAATGAAATAATGATGTGTGACAAAATGTAATATGTCAGCTTATTTTCACTTTTCTCAGAATAACAGGAAATGTTTTGACCAATTTTGTGGGAACAGAGAGAGAACATGCTTGTTTTTCTCCTTTGTTATGCAGGGGATGAGCTAATGGGAATGTGCAGGTTCACACAGAAAGAGAGGAAGTGTGGAGCTGTCAGGATGATGAATATGTTCTGGGTTTTTCCTATGTTGTAAATATTGTGTTAGGATGTTACATAATGGAGGTTGGACGATATGATGGGAGGATGATGGGAGGAGTAAGGTGGAGTCATGTTCATTATAAATCTATGTTTCAGGATAATGGCCTTTGTCTCTATTTTGTGTCATGGATGACCATGTAGGGACCCTTTGATCAAAGTGTAATTAAACTGTTTATATTGTACATAATTCTGGATTCCTGTTTAATTATTTTTCTCACAATTGGCGCTCCAACGAGGGCCTGGACGTTCTTTCTGGATTTGGGAAATACCTTGACCGGGAATGCGCGCACACGCCCTATCTTTGGGTGACCGGGGTGAGGGTTTCGCTTATCCGGGGGAATTTGCTCCTCAAACGGACTGAGACTGCAGGATCCAGTGACAATATAAACAGCCCCGAGTGAATGAAGGCCGGCCGGCAACTACTTGGCTTAGGTGAGTAATGAGACACGGGGTGTTTCTGTTTAGACTCCTTAAGTGGATTCCTTGAATAGAGGGTGATGTGTTTACTTAGGTTGTAAGTAAATACGAGAGGCACTGGGAGATTGATCGTCTCTGTGTTATGTGCTATGACGTCTAGTCCCTATGTACAAGGGCACGTCTATTAGAATATTCAGGAGGAATATTCATATTCAGGAGGAATCGAAGAGAACAAGTCTCGGGGGGAAAATGGGGCCCGGTTAACTAGAAATGCTAGCGGAAGGAATGAAATTCCTTTGAATCCCTTTGATCTCCTACATTGGAGAAGCTGTGAATGCAGTGGAATGGGGGGTAGGCTAAACTAAGTTGTTATGCCTGAAAGTTGTGCTTGAATATGGCCATGGTTGTCATTGGAATGAGTGTGGAAACTCTAAACCATATTGTTTTAAGGAGTGTGCTTGGCAAGACAAAGTGTAAAGCTTAACTGCTGTATGTTCGTTCCAGTTTGTTTGGATGACCTTTCTCTCTATCTTTGGTAATATGGAATGTGACCCTTTCATGTATGTTTGGTGTCTTTGAATTCCTTCAAGACAGAGTGCCAAATGGCTTGATGGCTGCTGGGGAATTCAGTTACATTTGTTAATGTGTTTATGTGTTGTTGTTTTTCTTTGCCTTTCTGTCTTAAGGGACTATAAATTAATGGTGATTGTACCTGAAAGATAACACAGATGTTAGGAATTATTTTGCAGGCAGGACAGTATTTGTACATGGCACTGGCGGGGTGTGAAACATATTGAGGTTTCAGAATATTCTGATATGTTAGTTTATAGATATTGTTTAGGGTGCTGGAAATGTTCAGCCGATCTGAAAGATGTTCTGATATTGCAGGTAAAGAATGGAATCAAGGGGTTGTTGGTTTTTTTTGCAGATAAAGATTTTTTCTTTGGAAGGTTTAGGACATTAGGGAATAGGCTTGTCCTTGGAGCTTTGGGAAATGGGCTGTGGTTAGGGCCCAAAATCAAATTTTTGATTTACAAACCTTAAAGCCATTTCCCACTGCTTGTAAGTTCAAGTTCAAGATGCTACAAGATGCAAAGGGCATTAACTCCCTGATAGATCAGTTGATGGGGAGGAAGATTTTTTTTTTATGTTAGTTTGCACAAAAGTTTTTTTTTAATTCAATGGAAGTGAGAGTTCTCAAACGGAGGTGGTCTGGAGACCTGTAATTGTGTGTTTGCGAACATGGGGATGTTTGTAAACATTTGCTTGTTTACAAGGGGATGAGAGAGATCTCCTTCACTAATTATAGTAAGTAACAAGGATTTGTACTTGGAAAGTATTTGACAGAAAATACTGATTGGAGAGACATTCTATGAAGAATGTGAAGAGAGGTGTTTGGCAGTTAGAAGTTAGAAGAGTTAGTTGTGCATTTATTTGTGAGTTTCTGTGTTGAAACGATGTTGAAGAGAATGGCTTATTCTGAATTGAGTATTCAGCTGTGTGAGGGTGCGAGAGAGAGAAGAGGGGGGGAAGCGGCTTGCTTTTTTCCCTTTTACACATTTTTTTCCCTAGAGTCTGCAGAGAGAGAGGAGGGGCAGAAGGGGGAATTTGCGGAAGTTGATGTTTTCCACAGATGTCCTGCTCTGAGAGCTCTGCGTTTGAAGAAGTTGTTGAGTTAATGCACTGCTGATTGTGAATAGGTGGGAGATACTGACAAGGTTGAATTCTTATATGAGAAGTGGTCAGAAGTAGAACCATGGAGGTGAGATGTGAGATGTAGAGATAAGTAAGTGGAGTTGAAGAAAGTTAAGTTGATATGAGTTTGCCTGATTTGGGGAAGTCTTTTGTTTGTTTGTTTGAAATAGTTCACATTAGATAGAATGATGTGGCTAAGGGTGTGTTAGCTTAAAAAAAAAAGAGCTGGTAAGTTGATAGACCCTGTGGTGAGAGGGTGATTTTATCTTAGGATAGTTTAGTACTGCTTTCTGATTTTTATCAGGAGAAGGGAAGGATTGGAAAAATGTAGAGCATGATGTGTAGACGTAAGGGATCTACAAATGCGAATGCGTAAGCCTATGGAGGCTATTGTTTTTTTTGTTTGGTTTTGTTTATTGATGGCTCATCCCGAGAGGGGGATGAAAGAAGGGAAATTGGATATGCAGTGAGTAATAGGTTGCTGTCTGAATGGTCAGCAGCGTGTTTGTTTTGTTACAAGCGTTAAGATGTTGGCAAATGAAGTGGGTAATATTTATGCCTATGGTATTTGGAATACCTTTGAGAGGATTTGGATGGAACGGGGTTTGATTCCAGGCAGGGAAAGAAGCTAGGATGAATAGGATCTGGCAGAGACCAGCGTGGCTGGCTGGCACATGAGGAGAGATCCTCGAGGTTGATTGTGGCTAGCGAATAAGGCTGTAAGAAGCGGCAAGAATGGGAAAGGAAGTAGAGATAATGGTAAATACAATTCCTATTTTGGAATGGGATGTCAAGCCTAAGTTTAGAAGGTGTGGAAATAGTAGATATGAGATGGATTTCAAATGGTGAATGAACCTATTATGAGAAACATTCTTGAGCATGAAGGAACCCATTGGGGTATACAAGCATTGACTGGCATTATGAAAAGAAAGTATGTATGCAGAGGAATGTGGGTAATTGCAATGCAGATATTGGGGAAATGTATACATTGCATTAGATAAACAAAAAAGAGCATGAGGATGCAAGTGACTGGGGGAAAGTGAATGGCTGTTTGGCCATTCCAATGAATCCAGGTGGGATACCAGCTGTGGGGATATTGAGAAATCTGCTGGTGATAGTGGTTTATTTAAATGGTTGGGTGGAAGTATTTCCATGAGGATTTCCATGAGGAATGGTAAATGCTCAGATGCTAGAATGAAATATTGGAGCAGATTGTTCCAAGAAATGGGTTGGAGAAAACTATTGAAAGTGATAGAGGTACGCATTGTCTAGCCCAGGTAGTGTAATAGGTAATAGACCAATTAGGTATTAATTGGCAATTACATTTATCATTTTGTCCGATTTTGTTTGGCAAAGTTCGGAAAATGATTCAAATTTTGAAAAACACCTTACAGAAGTTAATTTTAGAATTGCCGCTACCTTGGATGAAATGTTTACCTTTAGCAATATTGCTTATTAAGATAAATATAAGAAAAGACATTAGAATTTTATTATAAGAAATGATGTTTGGTATTTCTTATACTAGAAATGTGGGAAAGTCACAGATAAAATGCGAAGCTGTTTGTTTTTGAAAAAATATACAGGAACTGTCCCAGTGTTTTTCTCTTTTAAGGTTCGGAGGACTATTGGCACAGATTCCTTCCCTTGATTTTCAAATACATGACTTTAAGAGCGGTGACTGCATCCTGATTAAAGCTCTAAAGAGACATGAACTAAAGCTAATGTGAGAAGGACTGTTCCAAGTGCTGTTGACTACCGAGTTGACTACCGAGTCGGGATGAGCGGACTAAAGAGACAGGCTGAGTCCATTGTTCGTGTGTGGAAGGACTGGGGACTACACCCCATGGATGGACAGTGACTGCTAAGACAATAGATCCTTTTGCATTGACTTTTAGGACTAATTGATAGCACTTTGGGAGGTTGAGTTGCTTATTTGGTTGGGGGTAATAAACTTTTGTATTGTGTTATTGTTTTCTATAGGGAAGAGACATAGTAGGGTGGTATGGTTACATGTTGTGAAAGTATGTGGATGAAAGTCCCTGGAGTGATTGCATTGAAGTTTGAGTTTGTATTACATTACATATACATACACAGGGGGGCCAGTCCACTGGAAGCATGAATTCGACAGTAGGGGTGATTATTGTCTTCTGGGGAATACGGACGTATCTTTAAGTAGGGATGGAAACGTTTGCTGTGTTGCTGTGTTATTTTATAATGTGGCAGCAGTTGTGTTTCCATGCTGAACTTGAACAACGATTTTCCCAGATACATAAATCACTGACACTGATTGAGCCGGAAATTGGAGGCTGGAATTTGTATTAGATCTACCTTTAGTGGTGACATATCAAAGGAGTAACCATACATATGAGATAGCTGTTCATAATAGAGATGTGTCCAATAGGATGGAAGCTGTACATAGTCATTGCTATGAGAGATGTGGCAATTATACACCTTCCTATAAGAGGAAGGATTGATTTTACTATATGGAGAAATAAAAGCCCCATCCAAGCTTATGTTTTTATATGACAATATGGCATTGTCAGGTCTGCTATTTGGTTGAAGGGTAGATGTACAATTAGAAAACGCCACTTAGATACATATGACATGTGAGAGAAGCCTATGAAGAAGGAAGAGGAAATATTTTCCTGATGACAGTGGCTTTGAATACTATATTCTTTTGTGTGAAAGGAGAGACAACGGTCTCGGATATCATATCTATATATATTGTGGGTGTACTAGTTCCTGGGAAGTTTTCGTTTGAAGATGGAAAGATTGTTATGGAACATAACATCTATGATCTATCAAAAGTGATTACTTGGCTTGGTCAGTGAATGAGTGAGTGAAGCCCAGTGAATGGACTAATTAGAAGAAGCTGGTACTTTGAGGTGAAGAACATTTTGCCAGACTGTGATTGTGTAATATGGATAAGTATAAACAAGAATGTGTTTACTTGAACTGAGAGTGAAGAGATGGATCATTAGGATAGGTGCTATACCTACCTGAAGGATGGTTTTTGTTTTATAGCTTATATGCTTATGCAGTTATTCTTGCTAATGCAGTGGGAGGATCTTATCCTATAAGATGCCTGAACACAGGTTTATTGTTTTTACTGATGAATGCTACACTGCATCATAGTACTTGCATACCAGCAAGAAGACCATGATTGGAAAGGTGGTGAAAAATACACGACAGGTGAGACACATGATCAGAAACCTGGACATGTAGAAACATCTAAAAAAGCAGGTGAACCTCACCTGACAATACATAATTTGCATATATATATCTAGATCTATATCTCTAGTGCAGTATGAGATGACTGAGAATACTGCCAGAAGGAGTTATAGAGTTATAGAGGTAAAAGGTATATAAAGGAAACATATGATGCTGGAGGTAGTGATGAAGTGGTGATATTATCTGATGTAGAAGTTCGACTTCTAGGCATATTTCCTTGGTTTGCAACACGATAGAATCATAAGCAGATAGGACATTTTGCTTCTGCTTTGGCAAAAAGTATTAATGAAACTTCGTCTGCCATAGCAGCTCTGGCTAATGGGGGAGATAAGGAAGTCTTTATTAAGGATGGGCCATGGTTACGTGGAATTCGTAAGGATTATGCTGCTTTGGTACAGGACATAAATCACATTTAAGAGCTTTGCTACCACCTACAACATAAAACTGAGAATTCTGCATTCCATGGGATATGGAATGTATTAATTCTTGCTTGTGGAGTTTTGCATGGTTGAAAACCATATGTGGGCACTATAATCATTATAGTTATAGATTGTATATCTTGTGTCTGTATTAGATGTACTGTATGCCTGTATGTGTGTGAAGTGTTGTAAGTCTTGTTGTAAGATGGGACGCCTTAAGGAGTTGGGGATGTGGGCCCTAACTACGAAGGATGTGCGTATTGTTACAAAAATAAGAAGCTGATCAATTAGGATCAATAGTAAGTATTGATCAGAAGTGAAAGGGTGGATTGTGAGAAATGAAATTATTTTTGTTAAAAATGACATGTAACAAGAACCATAGTGTAACCATTTTGAATGATTTTGTAATGAAATAATGATGTGTGACAAAATGTAATATGTCAGCTTATTTTCACTTTTCTCAGAATAACAGGAAATGTTTTGACCAATTTTGTGGGAACAGAGAGAGAACATGCTTGTTTTTCTCCTTTGTTATGCAGGGGATGAGCTAATGGGAATGTGCAGGTTCACACAGAAAGAGAGGAAGTGTGGAGCTGTCAGGATGATGAATATGTTCTGGGTTTTTCCTATGTTGTAAATATTGTGTTAGGATGTTACATAATGGAGGTTGGACGATATGATGGGAGGATGATGGGAGGAGTAAGGTGGAGTCATGTTCATTATAAATCTATGTTTCAGGATAATGGCCTTTGTCTCTATTTTGTGTCATGGATGACCATGTAGGGACCCTTTGATCAAAGTGTAATTAAACTGTTTATATTGTACATAATTCTGGATTCCTGTTTAATTATTTTTCTCACACGCCCATTTGACGATCTTTCTTGCCCGGTTGTTAAGCGAATCACTGCGGTTGTTAAGCGAGTAACACGGTCGTTAAGGGAATCTGGCTTCCCTGATGACTCCGCTTATCAGAAGGTCACAAAAAGGGGAATCGCACGATACCTGGGATGCTGCGACCGTCAGTCGCCAAGCGCCTGGATTTTGATCACGTGACCACGGGGGTGCTGCAACCGTCGCGTGAAAAACGGGCATTAAGTGAATTCTCTTTCAATGCCGGTGTAACTCTGAACGGCCACTAAATGAAATGCCTGCAAGTCAAGGACTACCTATACAGTACAAGGCCAAAGCAAGCAGAAGGCAAGCGGCTTACAATTCTTAATATTCATTTATTCAATGCCCATGCCGGCCCTCTCCCCTAAAAGGTCACTCTGGGCAGCTTACAAATGATAGGTCAAGAATAATAAAGATTAGAAGATTAATTTGTTACTAACTTAACAAATACAATGATTCGCTTGACAACTGTGGCAAGAAAGGTCGTAAAATGGGGCAAAGCTCACCACAAATGTTCCACTTAGCAACCTAAATTTCGGCTCGATTGCAGTCGTAACTCGAGGATTCTCACTGCATTCTGTTTAGTAGAAGCAAGCAACTGAAAGAGCTTTCAACAATCTAGCAACGGCGAGCACCGTGTTTTAATCTCTTTTCACGGGCTGACGCACTCTGAGACACGGAGAGAATGCCGATTAAGGATGGAGCCCGGCCTTGGTGGGGAGCTTGGCCCCATCAGGACCGGACGGCCTCTGGATTTGTGGGATCTCCACCCTCCCCTTAAGACCAAGTTTGTTTTCGCAGGCATTTAATTTCTCCAGCGAGCCTTTTTTTAAAAAAAATTCCGTTTATATCTGGCGTTCTCTTTCCATTTGAGCCTCTAATTGGTTTTTAATGTGTCGTTTGATCGCAGGAAATTGGGTTTGGCGCGCACGGTTGAGATTAAAAGGGGGGAACGAAAGGATGGCCAGGCAAACAAAACTCTGGATATCGCCATTAAGGGGGAATGGGTTGTTCTGTTTTACTTTTAAGAGCCTTCTAATTTAAAAAATGTTCAATCTGTGTGCTTTTGCCTACAGTTTGGAAACTCTAAACTGGGTTTGCAGGCGTTGTGCGGTGATGACCTAGGCCTAAACCTCCTTGGGAGAAGTAATCCTGCCAGATTTGCCTCCAGTTTTTAGAGCTACAGGTAGTCCTCGACTTACGACCACAATTGAGCCCAAAATTTCCATTGTTAAGCGAGACAGTAGTTCAGTGAATTTCACACAATTTTATGACCTTTCTTTAAGCGAACCACTGCAGTTGATAAAGTTAGAAACATGGTTGTTAAGTGAATCTGTCTTTCCCCGTTGACTTTGCTTGTCAAAAGGTCGCAAAAGGGGATCCCATGACCGTCATAAATATGAGTCAGTTGCCCAAGCGCCTGAATTTCGATCACGTGACCATGGAGATGCTGCAATGTGAAAAATGGTCGTAAGACAGACACAGACTTCAGAGGATAATCACAACTGCAGAAAAAACAATTACTGCCAACCTGCCTTCCATTGGGGACCTGTATACTGCACGAGTCAAAAAGAGGGCCGTGAAAATATTTACTGACCCTTCACATCCTGGACATAAACTGTTTCAACTCCTACCCTCAAAACGACGCTATAGAGCACTGCACACCAGAACAACTAGACACAAGAACAGTTTTCCCCCGAACGCCAGCACTCTGCTAAACAAATAATTCCCTCAACACTGTCAAACTATTCACTAAGTCTGCATTACTATTACTATTAGTCTTCTCATCGTTTCTATCACCCATCTCCTCCCACTTATGACTTATAACTTTGTTGCTTGTATCCTTACAATTTATATTGACTGGTTCCTAATATGATTTGATTGCTTATTTGAACCCGGACTATCATTAAATGTTGTACCTTATGATTCTTGACGAACGTATCTTTTCTTTTATGTACACTGAGAGCATATGCACCAAAGACAAGTTCCTTGTGTGTCCAATCACACTTGGCCAATAAAAATTCCTATTCTGTTCTATTGTATTCTATTGTATTCTACTGTATTCTATTATTATCTCTCTCGCTAAATACCTCTCTAAATATTTATCTATCCATCCATCCATCATCTATCTATCTATCTATCTAAATAGCTATCCATCCATCCATATATCTATCTAAATATTTATCCATCCATCCATCTAAATAGCTATCTATCCATCCATCCATCCATCCATCCATCCATCCATCTATCTATCTATATCTATCTTCTATTATCTCTCTCTCACCTATCCATCCATCCATCCATCTGTCAATCTATCTCTAAATATCTTTGTATCTAATCTGTCTTTCTGTCTTTCTGTCTTTCTGTCTGTCTGTCTGTCTGTCTGTCTGTCTGTCTGTCTCTGTCTCTGTCTCTCTCTGTCTCTCTCTCTCTCTCCTATCATATCTATCTATCTATAAAAATTTATAAGGCTGCCCAGTCCCTCTCAGTGACTGAGTGTTATTCTACAAAAAAATAAAAACCCAACATCCCCAGAATAAAAACAATAATCCCCTTATTTTACTTGAAAGTAGGTGGTGAAAGGAAGGAGGATAAAAGGAACTAGCCTAGACCTTAGCTCAGTGACCTTGACAAAAAGAGAGAGAGAGAGAGAGAGAGAAAATTCAAAACGGCAACAAAGCCATGTCTCTTGCTGCCTCTTGACTGGTCTACTGCTAGATCACTTGATCTATAAATCCCAAACAGGCCAAAGAAATTAATTTCCACTCACAGTAGCAGGTTCCTTTGAGAGGGTTACCCTGGTATCGATTCTCGACTTCACACCTGGAGGAAGAAAAAGCATTAAAAGAATTGGCCTCTGGTCATAATTCTTTCCTGTACACGGAACTTTTATTTCTCTACTTGATTTGTACTTTGGAGTTGCAGCAGGGTTTTTTGGGGCAGTAGATAAAAGTCAGAGTGATCTTCCTTATACCGGTAGTCCTCGGCTTACGACCCAACATTTCTACTGCTAAGCAAGGCAGTCGTTAAATGAGTTTTGCCCTGCTTTCTTGCTGCAGTTGTTAAGCGAATCACTGCAGTTGTTCAAAGTGAATCATGTGGTCGTTAAGCGAATCTGGCTTTTTCCCACCCCCATTGACTTTGCTTGTCAGAAGGTCGCCAAAAGTGGTCACATGACTCTAGGAAAATACAACTCGTCATAAATACGAGTCAGCTGCCAAGCGGCTGAATTTTGATCACGTGACCATGGGGATGCTGCAACCGTCGTAACTGGGAAAAACAGTCGTAAGTCACTTTTTCCCCGTGCTGTTGTAACTTCGAACGGTCACTAAACGAATGGTTGTAAGGCAAGGACTGCCTTGATTGCGCAGGAGCTGCCTAAACACACTCATAAACCCACACATACACACACACACGTATCCAGTTCTCATTCTGCTACCTGACCCGTCTTTTCTTGCAACAAAACCTTTGGGAGAATCCAGTTTTCTTGGTTACTGTTGGGGAAAATTCTCTCATGAAATTGAGCTGCCATGAATCCTGCACTGGCTATATTTTGATCCCTCACCAAACGGGAGAACACGAAGGGCAGGTAGGAAGCGAGGTTGGGCGAAAAGAAAGAACGCTTTCCACTCCTGTCCCAAAAAACTCTGAATTAGGAAAAGGTGTTCTGACCCAGCTCCCCAAACATGACAAACCCTCTGTGTTTTAAATCAATGATTCCTTTATTAGGAGCGCCAGCAGCCCCGGCAAAAAGTTTCTCTCTCACCGCAGGCTAACAAGTCTGTCCGGCAGGGAGATGAATAGTTGTTGGCCACATCTATTCATCTCCGCCCCCTGCCTTTTATCCCCCGAGATAGGGTGGGGCTTCGCTAGCAGCGGTGGCTCTTCCGTCCCAAGGACCGGCCCATAGATTTCCACTGCTCTCCTCTCCTCTGCCTTCTGCGCATCTGCGCATCAGGCACTGGACCCAGCTGTCCCTCCTCTTCCTCATCAGCCACCTCCAGATCTGGAGGCTGTTAACTCTCCATCTGAGGGCTGACGGACGGCCCAGGCTCCACCTCTGATTCTCTCTCTCTCTCTCTGATAGCTCCATTCCCTCTTCCCCCTCGGAGCTCCCAGGTTGCCCTGATGCTCCCACGCCTTCTCCTCCTCTGATTCGGCTGCTGGAGGGGCCGGCGGCCAACAGGCCACAACAAAAGGGAACTTAGGAAAGGGAACAGTGATGGGTGATCAGGTGGTTTTCAAAAGCGGCCTGAACCACCATGTGACTGGGATGGTATAAGGTCCCCTGCCTTGAGCAAGCAGGTTTATTTATTTATTTTGGTTTTCTTATATGCCGCCCTACTCCCGAGGGACTCAGGTTGGACTAGATGACCTCCAAGGTCCCTTCCAGTCCTACAATACTGTGTTGTATGAGCAGGAGACGGACTGACTGATCTTTCAGTTGCGGCAGAATCATTCACACGACACAGCCGGGCCAACCAGATCCTTCTGGGATTTCCTGTCAATTATTTTACGGTGAAGGGAGATGCAGGATTTCACCATGAAAAGTCATACAACGTGCAAATAACTCCGTAGGCCAGGGGTAGGCAAAGGTGGCTCTTCTGTGACTCGTGGACTTCAACTCCCAGAATTTCTGAGTCAATCATGCTAGCTTAGGAATTCTGGGAGTTGAAGTCCACGAGTCATAGAAGAGCCAACTTTGCCTACCCCTGCCATAGGCTACCTGTGTAACTTTGGCATGCGATACAGAGATTGTGCAATCAACCTTTTTTTTTTAACAGGGCCTCTGTAACCACTGGGGTCTGTCCTGGTGCAGAATAACAAAGTTGGAAGGGACCTTGGAGGTCTTCTAGTCCAACCTTCTGCTCAAATAGGAGACCCTACACAATTTTAGACAAGTGGCTAAACCCCTAACCCTAACCATTCTGGATAAATGGTTGTCCAATCTCTTCTTAAAAACCTCCAGTGATGGAGCACCCACAACCTCTGGTAGCAAGTTGTTCCACTGACTAATCGTTCTCACTGTCAAGAAATTTCTCCTTAGTTCCAGGTTGCTTTTCTCCTTGATTAGTTTCCATCCTTTGCTTCTTGTCCTGCCCTCAGGTGCTTTGGAGAATAATTTGACCGCCTCTTCTTTGTGGCAGCCCCTCAAATATTGGAAGACATGCTATCATATCACTCCTAGTCCTTCTCTTCATTAGGCTAAACATAGCTAGTTCCCTTAGCAGCAGTTTGTGGTGCACACAACGACTGCTCTATCTTGACAGTCGCAGCACATCCACCCTGTTCCCTTGCATTTTAGGAGGTGTCCTATGGATATGAAAAAATGCAATTTCTTCTAAGTGTAGATGAAGCTATAAAGTGGATTAAATAACCCTCTGCGACAGCCCTTCAAATATTGGAAGACTGCTATCATGTCACTCTGAGTCCTTTTTTTAATTATTATTAAACTAGACATACCCAATGCTCTGGGCCTGGTCTGCTTTCTTTGTTTGAGAAGTGGGGAGGAAAATGGGTGAGGTGTCATATATATATTTATCCTGGGGGTGTTTTGGGTGTTTAAATCTCACAACTTGGCTATTTTCTTGCAGACGATTCATGACCCAAACTAGGGAACATCACCAGTGCTAGTAGGGAGTGGGGTTTGCAGAGTGGAAAATGAGAAGTGGGGGAGGGAGGGAGGGAGGGGGAGGGGGAGGAGGAAGAGGAGGAAAGAAGAGGAGGAGGAGGAGGAGGAGGAGGAGGAGGAGGAGGAGGAGGAGGAGGAGGAGGAGGAGGAGGAGGAGGAAGACGGCTGTGAGGTCCTTGGTGCTCTCTGAACTTGGTGGTTTTCTTGCAGACGTTTCATGACCCCACTAGGGAATATCACCAGTGCTAGTAGGGAGTGGGGTTTGCAGACTGGAAAAGAAGGAGAAGGGGTAAGGACAATGATGATGGAGGAGGAGGAGGAGGAGGAGGAGGAGGAGGAGGAGGCTCCTTGATGCTCTCTGAGCTTTGCTGTCTCCTTGCAGACATTTCGTGATCCAACTAAGTAACACCATCAGTACCACCAGTGTTATTGATTACTGTACAGTTACTACAGCACTGATGATGTTACCTAGTTGGGTGATGAAATGTCTGCAAAAAAACCAACCAAGCTCAGACAGCACCAAGGACCCTACTGTCCTCCTCCTCCTCCCATACCCTACTCCATGGGTGTCAAACTGGCGGCCCGTGGGCCAAATGCATCACGCGCAGGCCACGCCCAGCCCAACTCCGCGAAGATTTTAAAAAATCGTGAAACGTCACGTGACGCCACGAGTTTGACACCCGTGCTGTACTCCCTTCTAGAACTGATGATGTTCCCTAGTTGGGTCATGAAACATCTGCAAAAAAACAACCAGGCTCAGAGAGAACCAAGGACGCTACAATCCCTCCTCCTCCTCATCCCACACCCTATTCCCTTCTAGAACTGATAATGTAACCTAGCTGGGTCATGAAACGTCTGCAAAAAAAACCCCAACCAAGCTCGGAGAGCACCAAGGGCCCCTCTTTTCAACCCACATCTACAAATATTCCCCTTTATTGGCGTTTCGATCACCAAGGACAGACGTGCACTGAGTTACGGGCTACCCAAGTCTTTCCCAGCCGCCACTCACAGCTGGCATTCTTCTCCTTTGATCCCTTTCGTTGTGCAGAAACACTTCCCGGTGTTGGTGTTGCAGATGGAAGCGTGGCCGTTACACTTGCAGGCTGTAAGAGAAAAAGGCATTTCCGACAAAAGAAATACAAATTTTCCGTAAAGAAGTCAACAAGTTTCACGCAAATCAGGCAGGCGGAGAGGTTTCTGGATTTTCTCTGGCAATGTGTAGGTAGTCCTCGACTTACGGACACAACTGAGCCCAACATTCTTGTTGCTAAGTGAGTTTTGCCCCATTTTACGACCTTTTCTGCCACAGTTGTTAAGCAAATCACCACAGTTGTTAGGTTAGCCACCCGGTTAAGTGAATCTGGCTTCCCCATTGACTTTGCTTGTCAGACGGTCGCAAAAGGGGATTGCGTGATCCCCGGGACGCTGCGACCATCATAAATGTGAGCCAGTTTCCAAGCGTCTGAATTTTGATCACGTGACCACAGGGCAGTGGTGGGTTCTAACTTACCTCACTGCCGGTTCGCTTCCTCCCGCGCCATGTGGGTGCGCTGAGTGGGCGCGCGCGCACATGCTCAGTGCCAAAAAATTAAAAAAAAATTAAAAACCGAAAACAAGATGGCGACCGCATGCACAGTGCTGGAAACTCAGCTTCCGCACATGCTCAGAATAAAAACAAATTGGAAAAAAATTAAAAAATCAAAAAAAATTTTTTTTTAAGATGGCGGCGCCCACAGACCGGCACCAACCGAACCGGGTTGGTGACATCATCGTGACATCACCAGCGGGTCACTACCGGTTCGGGCAAACCGGGAGGAACCCATCCTTGCCACAGGGATACTGCAATGGTCGAAAATGTGAAAAAGTCATAACTCCCTTTTTTTAGTGTCGTTGTAACTTTGAATGATCACTAAAGGAACGGTTGTAAGTCGAGGACTGCCTGTAGAAAACATAGGGTGTTTCTCCTCTTAAGCAGAAATGCAGATAAACACGGGGTGTTGCATCTACACAATAGGCACGTTTAGCAACCCAGATCTGAACGGGAAAAGGCAACCGAGATATTAGAATAAACAGAGTTGGAAGGGACCTTGGAGGTCTTCCAGTCCAACCCCCTGCTCAGGCAGGAAAGCCTATACCATTTCAGACAAATGGTTATCCAAACACTTCCAGTGTTGGAGCACCCACAACTTCTGGTGGCAAGCTGTTCCACTGGTTAATTGTCCTCACTGTCAGGAAATTCCTCCTTAGTTCTAAGTTGCTTCTCTCCTTGATTAGTTTCCATCCGTTGCTTCTTGTCCTGCCTTCAGGGGCTTTGGAGAAGAGGTGGACTAGCTTGAGACGATTCAGAGCATGTGGTGGGAAGAAGGTAACTTGTAGCTTCTGCCAACGGGTTCAACGGAAATTGCCGCACAACATGTGCAGAGCAAGAGAGGGGGAAAAAAAGAGAGAGAGAGAGAGAGAGGGAGGGAGGGAGGGAGAGACAAACATTCTCTTCTTCTCAGAAGTCATGACTTTGATTTGCAAAACTTGTCAGCCCTCAAGGCTGCAGAGATAAGTTTTTAAGTGCGTCACCACCACCTGCCAGAAAAAAAAAATCTCAGAAAACAGGGCAGGCTAAATTGCGAAAACAGCCCACGGGCGCATTATATCAACATGGGCACCGTCGCAGCCCGAGGCTAATCCGAGCGAACGTTTTTAAAGACGCCGAGCGCGTGCTCCCAGCCGATCTCTGTACTGTTGGTTCCGTTCCTGGGTGGGCATTTATTTGGTGGTTTGTCTGTTTACTTGTTTATTTAATCGTTTGGGAAGAAACATAAACCCCCCACATTCCCGCCGAGCAACTTCTAATTTTACAAAGGTTGGAAGAAATCAGCTCGCAGGCAACGTGAAAGAACGAGGCATGAGATGAATATTAAACCGTTCGACACAGATTCGCCATCATTCCTTCGATGGAAAATTAGCAGAAGCGGCGTTTCCCTCTAGGGGAAAACTTAAGCACAGGGGGTCCTCGACTTACGGCCATGAGCGAGCCCCAAAATTTATGTCCATAAGGCAGATGTCTGTTACGTGAGTTTGGCTCCACTTTGCGACTTTGTTTGCCGCAGTGGTTAAGTGAATCACTACAGTTGTTAAATGAGTTGCATGGTTGCTAAGCGAATCCGGCTTCCCCATTGACTTTGCTTGTCGGGAGGTCGCAAAAGGGGTATCGCGTTGACCCATGGGGACACTGCAGCCGTCATAAATATGAACCAGTTGCCAAGTGTCTGAATTTTGATCACGTGACCCTGGGGAGGCTTCAATGGTTGTAAGTGTGAAAAATGGTCATAGGTCACTTTGTTTTATTAAAGTTTGTTGCAAAATCAAAACCAAAAGCACACACAGATGACTGATTCGGCTGGATTCATAAACTTCTTTATAAACATAATAATATATATATTTACAATACCACAAGTAGAATTCTTCTTCAATCAGTTACAGGTAAACACAAGCAGGAGAGTTAGTTTCATTTCAGCAGAGTTCAGAGAGTGTACAGAGTGGAAACTGGAGCCACGCCCAGCCTTAAGCTTAAGTATTCCGTTTCGATTCTCTGCACAGACTCAGAAGTGGTTAGCTCCTATTGGCTGACTCTGTTGCTATGCCTATTCATTGGCTGACCTTGTTAACATGGCTCTCCCAGTCATGAATATTCTAACATGTTCAGTGCCGTTGTAACTTTGAATGGTCACGAAATGAACTGTTGTAAGTCAAAGACTACCTGTATGCGGGGACTACCCTGGTGTTGTCTGCCCTTGGTGATTTTCTTGCAGACGTTTCGTTATGTCATCCATGCGTTACCTACTTGGGTCATGAAATGTCTGCAAGAAAACAATCAAGCCCAGAGAGCACCAAGTGTTCTGCCCCAGCTACGGACCAGAGAAAAAGTAGCACACACGCAGTTTGTTCAAACCTAGATTTAATTGATTAACCACTACTAAAAAACTGGCTTAGTAGTGTTCACACACAAACAAATCTTAAAGCAGTCTTTTCTTGAAAAAACCAGCTGTTAATTATACGGCATTAACAGCTGGCATAAGTCCATAAAGTCATAAAGCAAAGATAAGTAATTTCTCCTGGATATCTCAGGAAGCTTACGGAGGTTGGCAAGATGCCTGGAATCAGTCCACAAGAAGTAAGCCAAAACAGAAAAGCCGAGCAGAGGTTTTCCAAACAAGAGGCACACGCACGAACTATCAAACGAGTTGTTTCCATCTTTGTCATTCCTTAAGTAGGCTTCAGGAGTGGCCAATTAGCCCCAAGCCTACTCCCGAGGAGACCTCCTCCTGAGTAGCCATTCCTGCCTTTTGGCAGCTCTGTGTGGCCGTGCATTAAGAAGAGGCTCCTCCTCTTCTTCCTCATCACTGCTGTCAGGTGCTGGAGGTTCCGAAGGCCCTGGCTGAACCTCTGCCTCTGGCACCGAGTCCTCGCCAGCCTCCTCACTGTCCGACTCGGGTGCCAGCTGCACAGGCCGCTTGCGCATCACCTCATCAGCCTCGTCTCAGACGGGATCCGCTACCAGCTGCACGGGCTGCTGGCGGGTCACAACACCAAGGGCCCCACAATTCAATCCTGAGCTACAAGTTGTCTCTTCTAAAGGTAAGGACCACAGAGCATCTCAATAGGATTAGATTTAGGTTGAGATCCGGGCTTTGACGTGGCTATTTCGGAACCCGCCGTTCTCTTTTTCCTAGCAATTCCTTGGTGGATTTGCTGGAAGGTTGAGGTTCATGATGATGTTGCAAAGTCCACTTTGGGTTGAGCTTCCATCTTCTGACAGATGGTCTCACGTTATCCTACTTTCGCTCCGAACTAATTCACCTCTAAAGGTAAGAGTCTCTAGAGATTCTCAGCCATCCAGGTCACGGTTGTCCCAAAGGTGCTTTTTTCAGGAGGCAACTGGACTTTCTTGTTTTTTTTCTTTTGAAGACGTTTCGCTTCTCATCCAAGAAGCTTCTTCAGCTCTGACTGGATAGCGGGCAAGGTTTTCCTGTTAGTCGTGTCCGACTTTAAGCCATGTTG
>JALIGW010000006.1:70411999-70476999 GCA_023053685.1 Diadophis punctatus similis | reverse complement strand
ATCTGCAGCGATCAGGCGCAAATAAGATAGAAACCTAGAAATCTTTTTCTGATGGCAGAAAAAGACCAGGCGGTCAATCGAGTCACCCCTTTGAGTTATTCGAAATATGCATTTCAGGAAAATAAAGATAGTTCTGAATCCAGGATTAGCCAAATAATGCAGCTGTAATGAAGACCAAGGATACAGAACGTAGAAATTAGAATAATAAGGTTGGAAGGGACCTTGGAGGTCTTCTAGTCGAGCCCCCTGCTCAAGCAGGAGATCCTATACCATTTCAAACAAGTGGCTGTCCAGCCTCTTTTTAAAATACCCCAGTGTTGGAGCACTCACAACCTCTGGTGGCAAGCTGTTCCACTGGTTAATTGTCCTCACTGTTAGGAAGTTTCTCCTTAATTCCAGGTTGCTTCTCCCCTTGATTAGTTTCCATCCGTTGCTTCTTGTCCTGCCTTCAGGGGCTTTGGAGAATAAGTGGACCCCTCCTCTTTGTGGCAGCCCCTCAAATATTAGAAGCCTGCTATCGTGTCTCCCCTAGTCTTTCCTTTTCTCTAAACTGGCCGTACCCAATTCCTGCAACCGCCCTTCGTATGTTTTCTATCCTTGACTCCGGCTGTGCAGTTCCACACCCACCACAAAGCTTGGTCCAAGTAACATGTCATAACTTTGGCAACATGAATGAAGTTGAACAATCTTTTACCTGGCCTTTCGCAGACGCTGCCGTTGACCAGGTTGATGCAGGTGGCGGCCTTCAGGCCTTGGTTGCTGGGCTCCGCTAAATAGCTGCAGAAGCCGATGTCGCTGGGTTCCCCCGGAAGCCACCGGAGCAGAGTGTTGGTAAAGGGGGACATGTCTTCCCAGCACCAGTACGAGACGTTGATCTTCCGCAGTCCGACCCAGGGTGTCAAAGCTGGTTTGGGCTGGGGGTGAGGAGAGGGAGGGAGGGAGGGAGGGAGAGAAAGAGAGACAGATGAAGTAGCTGCACCATCACTGCAGAGTGTCTCTGGAGATTCTCAGCCATCCAGGTCGTGGTTGTCCCACAAGTGCCTTTTTTTTCAAGAGGCAACTGGATTTTCTGGTTTTTCTTTTGAAGACGTTTCGCTTCTCATCCCAGAAGCTTCTTCAGCTCTGACTGGATGGTGGGGAATGGGAGGATTTGTATTCCTTGCAGACAGCTGGTCATTTGCATCCTTTTAAAGAGTCGTTGAGGCCACCTGGAGATTTATCTGTGTCCTCAGAGTCATCTGAGTGGTGCAAATGGATGTGGAGCCTTCTTGGAACTGCCAAAAGGACTGTATTGTAAACAGGAGATGGGCGGTGTTGTATCTCTCCCCCTCTCTTTGACCCGTTTCAAACCAGCAGTCCTCTCTGTCCAGAATATGGGCTTTGCTGTCTTCAAAAGAGTGGCCTTTGTCTTTCAAATGCAGATGGACTGCTGACTCTTGTCCTGATGGGTTTGTTCTCCTATGCTGTGCCATGCGCTTGTGAAGTGGCTGTTTTGTTTCCCCAATGTACATTGGAGATAAACACAGATAAACCTCCAAGTGGCCTCAATGACTCTCCGAGAGAGTGCTAACGACCAGATGACTGCAAGGAATATAAATCCTTCCATCCTCCACCGTTTAGTCAGAACTGAAGAAGCTTCTTGGATGAGAAGCGAAACGTCTTCAAGGAAAAACCAAGAAAGTCCAGTTGCCTCTTGAAAAAAGCACCTTTGGGACAACTGAGGAAACAGACAAATCTCCAGGTGGCCTCAACGACTCTCTAAAAAGAATGCAAATGACCAGCTGTCTGCAAGGAACATGAATCCTTCCGTTCCCCACCATCCAGTCAGAGCTGAAGAGCTCAGATTTGAACTCCGGGGTCCTTGGTGCTCTCTGAGCTTGGTGGGGTTTTTTTGCAGACATTTCATTACCAAAGTAGGTAACATCAACATTTTTTGAAAGGGGTGGGTGTTAAGGAGTTATTGTGCTGTTAAGCACATACACAGCGAAATGTGTTGTAGTAATGGTGTTGCAGTTTGATATGAATGCTATTCAGTCAAGAAACAGAATATCTTTAGTATGTACAAAATAGTTTTTACTTGAATAGTAGCAAAGTTAAATAGGAAGTCCAAGTCATACACAGGTATTCAGTCAATGCGAAGTTTCTTCTTCTTGCCTATCTTTGTTTTAACTCACAAAGATTACAGTTATCACTTAACTCTATACTATCACAGATAGTTACTTCTTCTCTTCACAGCAATTTCACACAGCCATAAAGTAATCTCAAAGCAGCACAATAGCAATAGCAATAGCACTTAGACTTATATACCGCTTCATAGTGCTTTACAGCCCTCTCTAAGCGGTTTACAGAGTTCAGCATATTGCCCCCAACAATCTGGGTCCTCATTTTACCCACCTCAGAAGGATGGAAGGCTGAGTCAACCTTGAGCCGGTGAGATTTGAACAGCTGAACTGCTGAACTAGCAGTCACTGAAGTAGTTGCAGTGCTGCTTTTAACCACTGCGCCACCTCAGCTCTTAAGCACAGAGAGTCTTCAATCCGGAACACACCGTCAAACACCACTCACCACACTAAACCACACTGAATCATAAACCACCAACCACCAACCACCAACCATAAACCATCAGCCACCAACCATATTGAGCATGCTCTCTTGCCTGCTTATATAGTAATCATTCACAATGCATTTAAAGCAATATACACATAACAATGATTTGTGGCTTAATCATATATTAACACACCCAACTGTTTGAACAGGGTTCTAACGGGGTTTGCAGGGGGGAGGAGGAGGAGGAGGAGGAGAGGAAGAGGAGGGTGGGGTCCAAATAGGTAACATCATCAGTGCCATATCCCTCCTTTCTAGCACTGATGATGTTACCTAGCTGGGTCATGAAACATCTGCAAGAAAACCATCAACCTCAGAGAGCACCAAGGACCCCACAAAGTTACTTGTGTTCTAAGTGCTAATTCAGAGATCGGTTGCATTTCCATCAGGTCCCACCCACCCAATGGGTATCCCTGAACCGCCACCTGAAACGTGAAAAGGGGCCCAGATCACTCACCGAGGCCTGGGTCTTCTGCAGCTCCTTCAGAAGGAATTCCACCTTCTTCTGCGTGGTGAGGGAGGCCAGAGCCGCATTATGGCTCCTGCAAGCCAACTTGGCGTTGTCGTAGTTATCTTTAGTGTTGGTGATTCTCAGGCACGAATTGCCCACCAGGTGCCATGTTGCCCCACAGATGTTTTCTGTAAAATAATCATATATAAAATACATAAAATAACCACCCACAAATTCATTCCTTCCTTCCTTCCCTGGGTGAGAGGATAGGAAAGGGAGAGCAAACCACAAATGCAATGTTTGATGGCTAAACCAGCATTTCTCAACCTCAAATGCGTGGACTTCAAGAGTGGTGCGGTGGTCTAGAGATGGGGCTCTCGCCTCACAATCAGGAGGCTGTGAGTTCGATCATGGGTAGAGGCAGATATTTCTCTCTGGGCACACTGAGAATATATCTGCTGAACAAAACTCTGCATTGGCAACAGGAAGGGCATCCGGCCAGTAAACGCTCTGCTAGCTCCATTCACTTGCCCAGACTCCACACCGCAAGGGATTTATGGGGTCATTAAAATAAGATGATGAGATGCGTGGACTTCAACTGGCTAGGGAATTCTGGGAGTTGAAGTCCACACATCTTAAATTTGTCCATCTTTTTGTTATCATACTGATGTATTTACAGGTAGTCCTCAAATTACAACAGTTCATTTAGTGACTGCTGAAAGTTACAACGGCACTGGAAAAAAGTGACATGTCCATTTTTCACATTGGACTAGATGACCTACAAGATCCCTTCCAGCTCTGTTAATCTGTAAGGTACAGGAAGGAGGAAAACTGCCCCAGGGGGGGGAGGGGGGAGAGATTTAACGCAGAGGTCTTCAAACTTGGCCACTTTAAGACTTGTGGACTTCAACTATGCTGGCTGGAGAATTCTGGGAGTTGAAGTCCACAAGTCTTAAAGTGGCCAAGTTTGGAGACCTCTGCGTTAAACGCAAACCTACCAGGCAAAGCGATGCATTCTTGATTCCGGGCTTCCCACTGGCAGTTCTGGTCCAGGCTGCAGCTCTTGCAACTGGTTTTTTTTGTTGCAGTAAAAGGCAGGGTTGTCCTTGGGGCAGCTTTCAAAGGAGGTAATGGGGGTCTAGAAGGGGGGAAAAAAGAGAAAGCAAATAATAAAGCTTTTTTTTCCCGTCAACTGCAGTCAGGTGTGATTCATTCGGCCCGGACTCTTCAGCCGCCGAAGAACCTCTAGGTACCAAAAAGGAGCCCCGAGGAAGGTGAAGGGAGGAGCCCCCACCAAGCCCAGCATTCGGTTCCTGCAGCAACCGGGTGGTACACGTTGCATTGCAACTTGACTACCGCAACGCGCTCTGCTTGGGGCTGCCCTTGAAGAGGATCCGGAAGCTCCACCTGGTTCAAAACACGGCAGCCCGCATGGTTTTATGCAGACCCAGGTGTGCGCAGGTGTTGTCTCTCCTGCGGGAGCTGCCCTGGCCTGCTTCCGGGTCCGATTAAAGGGGCTGATGGTCGCTTTCGAAGCCCAACATGGCGGAGGGGGGGGGGTGTCAGGTTATCTGAAGGGCGGTCTTTCTTTTCCCAGCCACAGCTCCCGGATTCATGGGAGTGGGGAAGGCAGGGGATGTTGAGGGTCCCTTCTATTATGGAGGTCCATCTGGCAGGGACCCAGGAGAAGGGCCTTCTCTGTGGTGGCTCCCTCCCTGTGGAATGTCATCCCTGCAGAGATAAGATTTGGCCCCCATCTTGACACGCTTTTACAAGGCTCTGAAGACCTGGCTCTGCCAACGGGCCTTCCTTCTTTCTTCCCTCCTTCTCTCCCTCTTTCCTTTCCTTCCTTCCTTTCCTTCTCCCTGCCTGCCTTCCTTCCTTTCCTTCCTTCCTTCCTCCCTTTGTCTCCTTCTCCTTTTCTTTCTTTCTTTCTTTCTTTCTTTCTTCCTCCCTCCCTCCCTCCCTTTTCCTTCCTCCCTCTTCCTTTCCTCCCTCCCTCCCGTCTCCTTCTCCCTTTCTTTCTTTCTTTCTTCCTCCCTCCCTCCCTTTTCCTTCCTCCCTCTCTTCCTTTCCTCCCTCCCTCCCTCCCGTTTCCTTCTCCCTTTCTTTCTTTCTTCCTCCCTCCCTCCCTTCCTTTTCCTTCCTCCCTCTCTTCCTTTCCTCCCTACCTCCCTCCCCTTTGTCTCTTTCTCCCTTTCTTCCTCTCTCCCTCTTTTCTTTCCTTCCTCCCTTCCTTTTTCCTCCCTTCCTGTCTCCCTCCCTCTTTTCCTCCTTTGCTCTCTTCCTTTCTCCCCTCCCTCCCTCCTTTCATCCTAAAGAGTTTCAGCCCACCTAGAGCTCCAATCAGGGTCAATTGTCAGCAAGCCCTTTTCTCATTTTCACAGATGCCGGAAGGGGGGGAGTTACCTGGTCTTCAGAGCAATTGCTGTTCTTGGACAGGCACTGGTCAGTGCACCAGTGACACCAGTTGGTGTTGGCCGTGCAGCTGTAGCAGTCTGTAATCTGGTCGCATTTTTCATGGTCCACAGCTAGGCAGAGAGAGAGAATACAGGCAGCACCGTCAAACCCTCCTGTGATTGATCTCCACCCTCTGGTGACCGGCTGACAACACGGTTTAACTTCTCTACCCTCAAAGAGGCCACAGGTAACAGGTGTGCAGCTCGGGGGCCACTTTCACTGCCGTTTCAAGCAAACCAACCCGCCTCAATTTCGTTGACGTGTCAGGATTATTTCCTGGCAAAAAATATCGCTCCGACACTGGATCGGTCTGTTTATGGAGACTGTGGGTTCTCCATCTCTGGAGACTTTGAATAAAAGAATCATTAAGAGTTGGGAGGGACCATGGAGGTCTTCTAGTCCAACCTCTGCTCAAGCAGGAGACCTGATGAACTGGGTGAAACCCCAGAACGGCCTTGATATGCAGGAAGCCCTCAACTTACAACCAGAAATGAGCTCAAAATTTCTGTTGCTAAGCCAGACAGATGTTAGAGAGAGTTTGGTCCAATTATTACCACTTTTCTTGCCACAGTTGTTAAGTGAATCACTGCGGCTGTTAAGTTAGTAACACGGTTGTTCAGTGAATCTGGACTGGGCTTGTCCCAAAAGAGGATCATATGACCTTGGCCACCGTCATCATTATGAACCAGTTGCCGAGTGTCTGAACTTTCATCATGTGACCATAGATAGGGATGCTGCCATGGTCGTTAAGTGTGAAACTCGGTCACAGAACGGGCACTTTTTTCAATGCCTTTGTAACTCCCAATGGTCACTGAACGAATGGTTGTAAATGGAGGACTACCTGCATATCCACTATCCAACTGACAAAGGACAAAAGTTTTAGCCGCAGTGGACAAAGGAAACAGCATCAGACCTAGAAGGTCAAAAAAATCAATTCAAATTCAAATTCAAATTCAAATCTAATTCTAATTCTAATTCTAAATGCAATTATTAAATTAAATTAAATTAAATTAAATAATTAAATTAAATTAAATTAAATTAAATTAAATTATTAAATTAAAATCAAGGACCCCTCCAAATTTGCTTTTGCATTTCCTACTCCAAAACAGTAAACGCAACATCACAAAGGAGTGTGTAGGACAGTATTTCTGCACCTGGGCCCCTTTAAGACCTGTGAACTTCAACTCCCAGAATTCCCCAGCTGGCTGGAGAATTCTGGGAGTTAAAGTCCACAGATCTTAAAGGGGCCCAGGTGCAGAAATACTGTCCAGGATACAATCCACGGTAAAACCAGTGGACTCAAGTGCAATACCTACCCAGCCAGGAAGGACATTCTTCGTTCATTTTGTGTTCTTGCTGCGTGGCGGGCATTTCCCAAGGGAGGCACTGGGAAACGGAGCCGTTCCAGACACATCGGAGTCCAGGACCCGCCTTTAAGCAGGAGACCTGAGTGGTGTACGCTTCGCAGCTTTCGGGCATATATTTTACGATGTCACTCAGGAGCAGGCTGTTGAAGCCTCCGAAGAGGTACATGGTGCTAACAAACAAACAAAAATGGAAGAAAACAGAAGAGGTTAACCCAGGGCTCTCACGCTGGTAAGGAATGCTGGGAAGCGGTCAAGGCGGATTTTAGGGCATATCGTGTAAGTCCTTTGGACCAGACTGGTCTACGTTCATCAGAGTGGACAACCAGGTACATCACCTCCTTAATCTTCTTCTCTTCTCTTCTACTCTATTCTCTATTACATTGTATTATTCTATTCTATTCTATTCTATTCTATTCTATTCTATTCTATTCTATTCTATTTCTATTCCTATTTCTATTGGTTTCTGTTTCTCTTCTCTTCTCTTCTTTCTATTTCTATTTCTATTGGTTTCTGTTTCTATTCTATTCTATTTTTATTTCTATTGGTTTCTGTTTCTACTCTCTTCTCTTCTTTCTATTTCTATTGGTTTCTGTTTCTATTCTATTCTATTTCTATTCATTTCTATTTGTTTCTGTTTCTGTTTCTGTTTCATTTCTATTCTATTCTATTCTATTTCTATTATTCTATTCTATTCTATTTCTATTATTCTATTCTATTCTATTTCTATTATTCTATTCTATTCTATTCTATTCTATTTCTATTATTCTATTCTATTCTATTCTATTCTATTCTATTCTATTCTATTCTATTCTATTCTATTCTATTCTATTCTATTCTATTCTATTCTATTCTATTCTATTCTACATTGTATTATTCTGTTCTATCTACATCCTACCCTCCCCTACCCTAGAACTAAGGAGAAATTTCCTCACAGTCATTATTAACAGGGCCTCCTGCTCAAGCAGGGGGTTGGACTAGAAGACCTCCAAGGTCCCTTCCAATTCTGCGATTCTGCTGCTCCAACACAAGCGGTGCTCTCTTTTCCCCAGGTACCTTACCCTTACCTGATTTTATTCTCTCATTGATTCTGATCACCCATTCGCCAACGTACCCTTGTCCAATCTAGGCCAAGCAAAATTATAAAAAACACCAACATTTCCACCGTCTGTCTGTCTCCCAATCCGGTTAATAAAATAACGCAGGCCCTTAGAGTGAATAGCTCACGTCCATGTTATTTGGAGGGCAGGTTTTTTATTTATTTATTTATTTATTTTTCCCTTTGGAAACGCAGAATGATGACCGGAGCGCGGAATGGACAGCATCTTTTAATTGCTGAGCAGGACAGGCGTCCCGAGCTTTCTCGCTGAATCTAAGTCGCGTTGAAAAGAGCTTCGGCGAATATTTTTAAAGTTAGGGCACTGCAGATGAAGCGAAGGCTGGCTGAAGTCAAGCACAACGTGGTAGATACGAGGAGAGTTCAGCAGAAGGGGCTCGTAACCGCAAGCCAGAACGGCAAATGGCTTTCGCCCGAGAGAAGATTTAAGAAGGTGATGGGGAGGGTGTTTTTCAAAGAAGGAAGTTGAGCTGTTTTGCCACGAGAGGAGGTACATTAGCCAGCGAATGGGGTGGAAAATCTGAGTGGGAAGCCGTTGTTCAAAGCGAGGACGACGGATGGAGGGCTCAATGAGCTAAATCCTCATGTTTCAAAACTGGTAAAAGTTATGTTTTCGCAATTAACCCGTGCAGCTCATTACCGAGCTTGTGGGGCGGGGGGAGGAAGAACGGAGGAGATCGGATTCTGTTCAAGAGGCGATGCACCGCTCTGATCAGAGGTAACCTTACGGTAGATGGGAAGCAGATCTGGGCATTTGACACACACCGCAGGCTAGATCTGAAGGAAAGTGACACTTTTTAGCGAGTCTTCCAATATTTGAGGGGATGCCCCAAAGAAGAGGGGGTCCACCTATTCTCCAAAGCACCTGAGGGCAGGACAAGAAGCAAGGGATGGAAACTAATCAAGGAGAGAAGCAACCTGGAACTAAGGAGAAATTTCCTGACAGTTAGAACAATTAACCAGTGGAACGACTTGCCACCAGAAGGTGCTCCATCACTGGAGGTTTTTAAGAAGAGACTAGACAGCTACTTGCCTGGAATGGTAGAGGGTCTCCTGCTTAAGCAGGGGGTTGGACTAGAAGACCTCCAAGGTCCCTTCCAACTCTGTTATTCTGCATTCTGTAAAGGTTCAGAAGGCTAGGGATGACACAATAGCTGTCTTCCAATATTTGAGGGGCTGTTACAGAGAAGAGGGGGTCAACCTAATCTCCAAAGCACCTGAAGGCAGGACAAGAAGCAATGGATGGAAACTAATCAAGAGAGAAGCAACCTGGAACTAAGGAGAAACTTCCTAACAGTGAGGACAATTAACCAGTGGAAATGCTTGCCACCAGAAGTTGTGGCTGCTCCAACATTGGAAGTTTTTAAGAAGAGATTGGACAACCATTTTTTCTGAAATGGTACAGGGTCTCCTGCCTGAGCAGGGGGTTGGACTAGAAGACCTCCAAGGTCCCTTTCAACTCTGTTATTCTGTTAGTAACCGGCACTGCAGAGGCACTATAATGTCATGGAAAAGCATCTTAAACAAGATAGATTTAACTGAGATTTGGGGGTCCTCAAATGGTTGGTTTTTCAGGCCCCACCAACAGCAAGAATACTCTGTGCACAAAAATGGAAGGATACTTTGATTCCCACGATGGATGAGACTGGCTGCAAAAGTTGATGGAGCTAGCAGAGACGGCTAAATTGACTGCTTTGATTAAAGAAAAGAATTGTTTCTACTTGGAAACTGCTTCTGGGCTTTGTGCTGGCAAAAAAACCCCTCTGATTTTGGGTTTTGCTGATTAAATAGGCTTGTTCTTATAGAAATGACTAGTATGTATTATTATGCAAAAGTAAAAAGATAAGCTTCTATATTATTTCCTTATTCTGCTGCAACTCAAAACACTTAGAAGTCAATGCTTTTCCCCCTTTTCCCCTACACATCTTTCTCTTCTCCTTCCCTATTTTCCTATTGTTCTTGCTTTTCTTTGTATTTCTTTGTATCCAGCAGCGTGCAGCAACTGCCATAAAAGCCAACACAGTTCTAGGCTGCATTAACAGAGGGATAGAATCAAGATCACGCGAAGTGTTAATACCACTTTATAAGGCCTTGGTAAGGCCACACTTGGAATACTGCATACAGTTTTGGTCGCCACGATGTAAAAAACATGTTGAGACTCTAGAAAGAGTGCAGAGAAGAGCAACAAAGATGATTAGGGGACTGGAGGCTAAAACATAGGATGAACAGTTGCAGGAACCGGGCATGGCTAGTCTAGGGAAGAGAAGGACCGGGGAGACATGATAACAGTGTTCCAATATCTCAGGGGTTGCCACAAAGAAGAAGGAGTCAAACTATTCTCCAAGGCACCTGGGGGTAGAACAAGAAGCAATGGATGGAAACTAATCAAGGAGAGAAGCAACTTAGAACTAAGGAGAAATTTCCTGACAGTTAGAACAATTGATCAGTGGAATAGTTTACCTCCAGAAGTTATGAATGCTCCAACACTGGAAGTTTTTAAGATGTTGGATAACCATTTGTCTGAAGTGGTGTAGGGTTTCCTGCCTAAACAGGGGGTTGGACTAGAAGACCTCCAAGGTCCCTTCCAACTCTGTTATTCTATTCTATTCTATTTTGCATTTTACATTTTGACAAACTAATACAAACATTTAAGCACTAGAAAGGTTCTTCGGGAACCACAAAGCTGCCCTTGACTGCCTTTTCCCCATAGTACTACCATTTTCCACCCCAAGGCAAAATACACCACCTCTTACTTGTTGCTCAGCACAGCCGAGTGTCCGAACCGGTTGATGTCGTGGGGGAGATCAGGTGGAGGAAGCACCGCCCAACGATCACAAGCTAGGATAAAAAAAAAAGCTTGTTTCAAAACCCTTCAGGGGGCCCTTTGGCCGCAGTAAAACTTTCCTTATTCTCATAGAAACGTCAGTGACAACTCAGAAATCGGGGTAGTTCTTCTAAAGGGCACGGAACTGTGGCAGTGTTTACACAGCAAATATAAATAGCAACAAAGGAGAATATTTGGAGCTCAGGATGGAAATGAGGGCTCCTTGGTACTCTCTGAGCTTGCTTGTTTTCTTGCAGACGTTTCATGACCCAACTAGGGAATGTCATCACTGCTAGAAGGGAGTGGGGTTTGTGGAGAGGAGGAGGAGGAGGAGGAGGAGGAGGAGGAGGAGGAGGAGGAGGAGGAGGAGGAGGAGGAGGAGGAGGACGACGACGACTGTGGGGTCCTCGGTGCCCTGTGAGCTTGCTGATTTTCTTGAAGATGTTTCATGACCCAACTAAGGAATAACATCAGTGCTGCAAGGGAGTGGGGTTTACAGAGGAGGAGGAGGAATAATGTAGGTTCCTTGGTGCAACAGCATTTAGACATATACCGCTTCACAGTGCTTTTACAGCCTTCTCTAAGCGGTTTACAGAGTCAGCCTCTTTCCCCCAACAATCCGGGTCTTCATTTTATCCACCTTGGAAGGATGGAAGGCTGAGTCAACCTTGCGCCGGTCGGGATCGAACTGCAGAATTAGCCTGCAATACTGCATTCTAACCACTGAACCACAATAAAACTCTCATATACATTTGTACTACCCGTCTGATTTCCTGATTTCCATTCATGAGAACGACAGAGCAATTTTTCAGACTCAGCAATATTGTTCCATCCCCAAAAGTTATTGCTTTATCCAGTTTCTTAAAACATTTGCCATTTATTGCTATCAAACAAGGCCAACCAGTGATTGGACTACTAATGCATTCAGCATCATTTAGAACCGTGATGGCGAACCTATGGCACGTGTGGGCACGCGAGCCGTCTCCCAGCTCAGCTCCATGTGCGCGTGCCTCCCACCAGCCAGCTGATTTTCGGATATCTGCCACGCATGAACGGAGATCGGGGCACATGCGGGAGACACGCACACATGCGCAGGGGGGTAGGGGGTCACACGTGCATGCGTGGGGGGCATGGGAATTGCAGCGCCCCCACCGCAGACAGTTTTTGGTTGCGGAAGTCTGCAGGGAGGCCTGCTAGGCCCAAAATGGGGCAGGGGGGTAGCATGCACATGCGCGGGGAAGCGCAGGGGGTCACATGCGCATGCGCGGGGGGAGTGTTACGCGTGCATTGCATTATGGGTGCTGGCGCACGCGCGCGTTAGCCATCACTGATTTAGAAGAATAAAATTGTGTAGCCGGTTGGTTTAATAAATTACAGATAGTCCTTGACTTACGACCACAGTTGAGCCCAACATTTCTGCTGTTAAGTGAGATATTTGCGAAGTGCATTTTGCCTCAATTTGCTGCAAATCCCTGCAGTTGTTAAAATGAGTCACACGGTTGTTAAGTGAATCTGGCTTCCCATTGACATTGCCAGTCAGAAGGGCGCAAAAGGGGATCACGTGAACACAGGACACTGCAATGGTCATAAGTATGAGTCACTTGCCAAGAAAGTCTGAATTTTCCTCACGTGACCACAGGGGATGCTGCAGCGTTCATAAGTGTGAAAGAAGGGTCATAAGCCACTTTTTCTCAGTGCCATTGTAAGTTTGGTCATTAAGTGAAATGCTGTAAGTCGAGGACTGTCTGTACATGGATACATCCGAGGCTGTACAAAGGGATCCATTGTAGTTTTGTTCCTTCGCACGTAAGCCCATTCAATTGCTGCCTCTTACATTTAATGGGACATGTGGTCCTCAACCTACGACCGCAACTGATCCCAAAATTTATGTTGCTAAGCGAGACATTTGTTAAGTGAGTTGTGCCCCATTTCACCACCTTTCTTGCCTCTGTTGTTAAGTGAATCGCTGCAGTTCTTAAGCTGGTGACCCGGGTTGTTAAGTGAATCCGGCTTTCCCCACTGACTCAGCTCGTCAGAAGGACGGAAAAGGGGATCACGTGACCTCTGGGACACTGAAACGGTCATAAATGCAAGTCAATTGTCGGACATCTGAACGTAAATCACGTGACTTTGGGGATGCTGCGACCATCGTTAAGTGTGAATGGTCCATAAGTCACTTTTTTCCGGTGCCCTTGTAACTTCTTCGGTCATGAAAATGAACTGCCTGTACATGGATACATCCGACGCCATACAAAGAAATCAATCCATTGTCGTTTTGTTCCTTGCCACGTAAATAGCACTTAGACTTATATACCACTTCATAGTGCTTTACAGCCCTCTCTAAGCGGTTTACAGAGTTCGGCATATTGCCCCCAACAATCTGGGTCCTCGTTTTACCCACCTCGGAAGGATGGAAGGCTGAGTCAACCTTGAGCCGATGAGATTCGAACAGCTGAACTGCAGCTAGCAGTCAGCTGAAGTAGCCTGCAGTGCTGCACTCTAACCACTGCACCACCTCGGCCATTCAATTGCTGGCAGAGATTTGGCTGGGCTCTTCCAATTAACGGTACTGTTTCGTTTGGGCAAGCAGCACATTAGAGGTGGCATTCAGCCGGTTCGGGCGAACTGGTAATGGCGACCTACGAGTGGGCGTGCCCACCAGCCCCGGCGCTATGCTGTCCTATTTAGGCACGTTTTCAAGCCCTCGCGCATGCGTACAAACCGCGCTCACATTTGCGAAACCAGTAAGGAAAGTGAATAACAACCTCTGGAGCACGTGCAAATTTTTTCCAGAGCATTATGCGCATTTAAAGGAAAGGGACCCACAGCATTCAATTCGAATCCTTCGCTCCAAAGCCAACAAATATATTTTTCTCGTTTAAGGAGAAGCACTCGGAATCAATGCCCCTTTCTCTCCTCTCTCTCTCTCTCTCTCTCTCTCTCTCTCTCTCTCTCTCTCCCCCCCCCCCCCCTCTCTCTCTCTTTCTCTCTCTCTCTCTCTTGCGAGGAATCAAAAGGAGAAAGCAGGAAAGCTCAAGGCTATGCAACTACCAAGAATTATTTCCTTCCTGACCTTTCGGGCACAGCCAGAGTTAAGATTTATTGTTCGGGGATCCACAGGAATTTATAACTGTCTGCACAGCCGATGAATGGAGTTTGGCTTTTTGTGTGAGGGCACGCTGCCGTTTTCAAGGAAAAGGTCCCCAGGATTTGAGCACAGTTCATATTAGAAGGTCATCTTAGCCATAAATGGCTAAAGACCTTTCGCAGTTCTGAAGGCGTCTTCAGAGGCTTAAACAGGCTGGCAGAGCGAGATACAGAAGGCTCCGGCAGGAAAAGGTGAATAAATGCCTAATTCTGGCTTATGACATGGGGGGGAAATAATCACTCCAGATATTAGAGAGGTAATATCCTTTTAGAGCAGGGGTCTCCAACCTTGGCCACTTTAAGACTTGTGGACTTCAACTCCCAGAATTCCTCAGCCAGGAGCTGAAGTCCACAAGTCTTAAAGTGGCCAAGGTTGGAGACACCTGCTTTAAACCATGTTTATCCAGTCCTTTGGCTCACCTCGGCCACACTGAGTGAAGAGGTATTGCCTTGGGCCACATGTAAAATATATAATAGAGGCAATGTGTATAAATTACAGTCGCCCTTCATTTTCTAATATGTTATTTATTATTTTATTTTATTTATCTGAATCCCACTTTTATTTTGACAAATACATCAAGGCGATGACATATCCAAAACACCTTCCTCCACATACTTTTACCACAAAAACAACCCTGTGAGGTGGGTTGGGTTGAGAGGAAGAGACTAGCCAAAACTCACCCAGCCGGCTTGCATGCCTAAGGTGGGACTAGAACTCACCGTCTCCTGGTGATTGGCCCAAAGTCACCCAGCCGGCTTTCATGCTTAAGGCGGGACTAGAACTCACCGTCTCCTGGTGATTGGCCCAAAGTCACCCAGCCGGCTTTCATGCTTAAGGCGGGACTAGAACTCACAGTCTCCTAGTGATTGGCCCAAAGTCATCCAGCCAGCTTTCGTGCCTGAGGCGGGACTAGAACTCACCGTCTCCTGGTGATTGGCCCAAAGTCACCCAGATGGCTTTCATGCCTAAGGCGGGACTAGAACTCACCGTCTCCTGGTGATTGGCCCAAAGTCACCCAGCCGGCTTTCATGCTTAAGGCGGGACTAGAACTCACCGTCTCCTGGTGATTGGCCCAAAGTCACCCAGCCGGCTTTCATGCTTAAGGCGGGACTAGAACTCACCGTCTCCTGGTGATTGGCCCAAAGTCACCCAGCCGGCTTTCATGCTTAAGGCGGGACTAGAACTCACAGTCTCCTAGTGATTGGCCCAAAGTCATCCAGCCAGCTTTCGTGCCTGAGGCGGGACTAGAACTCACCGTCTCCTGGTGATTGGCCCAAAGTCACCCAGATGGCTTTCATGCCTAAGGTGGGACTAGAACTCACCGTCTCCTGGTGATTGGCCCAAAGTCACCCAGCCGGCTTTCATGCTTAACGCGGGACTAGAACTCACCGTCTCCTGGTGATTGGCCCAAAGTCACCCAGCCGGCTTTCATGCTTAAGGCGGGACTAGAACTCACAGTCTCCTAGTGATTGGCCCAAAGTCATCCAGCCAGCTTTCGTGCCTGAGGCGGGACTAGAACTCACCGTCTCCTGGTGATTGGCCCAAAGTCACCCAGATGGCTTTCATGCCTAAGGTGGGACTAGAACTCACCGTCTCCTGGTGATTGGCCCAAAGTCACCCAGCCGGCTTTCATGCTTAAGGCGGGACTAGAACTCACTGTCTCCTGGTGATTGGCCCAAAGTCACCCAGCCGGCTTTCATGCTTAAGGCGGGACTAGAACTCACAGTCTCCTAGTGATTGGCCCAAAGTCACCCAGCCGGCTTGCATGCCTAAGGTGGGACTAGAACTCACTGTCTCCTGGTGATTGGCCCAAAGTCACCCAGCCGGCTTTCATGCTTAAGGCGGGACTAGAACTCACCGTCTCCTGGTGATTGGCCCAAAGTCACCCAGCCGGCTTGCATGCCTAAGGTGGGACTAGAACTCACTGTCTCCTGGTGATTGGCCCAAAGTCACCCAGCCGGCTTTCATGCTTAAGGCGGGACTAGAACTCACCGTCTCCTGGTGATTGGCCCAAAGTCACCCAGCCGGCTTTCATGCTTAAGGCGGGACTAGAACTCACAGTCTCCTAGTGATTGGCCCAAAGTCATCCAGCCAGCTTTCGTGCCTGAGGCGGGACTAGAACTCACCGTCTCCTGGTGATTGGCCCAAAGTCACCCAGATGGCTTTCATGCCTAAGGTGGGACTAGAACTCACCGTCTCCTGGTGATTGGCCCAAAGTCACCCAGCCGGCTTTCATGCTTAAGGCGGGACTAGAACTCACCGTCTCCTGGTGATTGGCCCAAAGTCACCCAGCCGGCTTTCATGCTTAAGGCGGGACTAGAACTCACAGTCTCCTAGTGATTGGCCCAAAGTCATCCAGCCAGCTTTCGTGCCTGAGGCGGGACTAGAACTCACCGTCTCCTGGTGATTGGCCCAAAGTCACCCAGATGGCTTTCATGCCTAAGGCGGGACTAGAACTCACCGTCTCCTGGTGATTGGCCCAAAGTCACCCAGCCGGCTTTCATGCTTAAGGCGGGACTAGAACTCACCGTCTCCTGGTGATTGGCCCAAAGTCATCCAGCCAGCTTTCGTGCTTAAGGCAGGACTAGAACTCACCGTCTCCTGGTGATTGGCCCAAAGTCACCCAGCCGGCTTTCATGCTTAAGGCGGGACTAGAACTCACAGTCTCCTAGTGATTGGCCCAAAGTCATCCAGCCAGCTTTCGTGCCTGAGGCGGGACTAGAACTCACCGTCTCCTGGTGATTGGCCCAAAGTCACCCAGATGGCTTTCATGCCTAAGGCGGGACTAGAACTCACCGTCTCCTGGTGATTGGCCCAAAGTCACCCAGCCGGCTTTCATGCTTAAGGCGGGACTAGAACTCACCGTCTCCTGGTGATTGGCCCAAAGTCATCCAGCCAGCTTTCGTGCCTGAGGCGGGACTAGAACTCACCGTCTCCTGGTGATTGGCCCAAAGTCACCCAGATGGCTTTCATGCCTAAGGCAAGACTAGAACTCACCGTCTCCTGGTGATTGGCTCAAAGTCACCCAGATGGGTTTCATGCCTAAGGCAAGACTAGAACTCACCGTCTCCTGGTGATTGGCCCAAAGTCACCCAGATGGGTTTCATGCCTAAGGCGGGACTAGAACTCACCGTCTCCTGGTGATTGGCTCAAAGTCACCCAGATGGCTGTCATACCTAAGGCAGGACTAGAACTCACTGTCTCCAGGTGATTGGCCCAAAGTCACCCAGATGGCTGTCATGCCTGTGGCCAGAAAGGTCATAAAATAGGGCAAAACTCACTTAACCACTGTCTCGGTTACCAACAGAAATGTTGATCTCCATTGCAGTCGTAAGTCAAGGACTACCTGTCATTGATTTCGCCTTTTTATAGATTGAAGAAATCTGCCATTCAAGGGACAGGAACTCTAGCAGAGCCATGCCAGAAAACCTCCTTGTGGTCTCTTCCATAGTCCCCCAGATGGACTACAGGCAGTCCTCGACTTACAACCATTCATTTAGTGACCATTCAAAGTTACAATGGCACTAAAAAAGTGACTTGTGACCGTTTTTCAGTTACAACACTTGCAGCATCCCCATGATCACATGATGAAAATTCAAACGCTTGGCAACTAACTCATATATATGACGGTCGCAGTGTCCCGGGGTCATGTGATCCCCTTTTGCGACCTTCTGACAAGCAAAGTCAATGCAGGAAGCCAGGTTCACTTACTGACTTGTCAAATGCAGTGACTCACTTAACAACTGTGGGCCAGAAAAGCCGTCACGTGGGGTGAAAACTCATTTAACCAATGTCTCCCTTAGCAGCAGAAATATTGGGTTCAACTGTGGTCGTAAGTCGAGGACTACCTGATACTATCAGCAAAAGGTAGTCCTCGCTTTCATTTCATTTCGATTACCGGGGATTTCATCCGTGGCCGACATGGAGCGTACCTATATCGTAGGCCATGAAGTCTGAAGAGAAGCACTTCGCGCCCTGGCTCATGGAGGTGTCGTTGTGCGTGTTTCCTCCGAAAACCAACATGGCCCCGCTGATGATGACCGCCGAATGCAAATAGCGGGAGAACCGGCTCTCTTTCAGAATAGTCCTGGAGAAAGGAAGGAAAGAAACAGGGGTTCAAATGTACCATCTCTGTCTCGCTCTTCCAGGCTGCCCCCTGGACTAAAAAATAAAAATAAAAGCCAAATAACGTTTCTTGGCGAGAGGCAGCGAAGGAATCAGAAAGCGAGAAAGGAAAAAAGAAATGAAATTGAATCACCGGCTCCTAATAAAGTGAGTTAAGATTCCGAGGAGAGGGCTGAGAAATGCTTTTATTTGATCTTATTTTCCCCCTTAAATCTTTCTCCGATGTTTTTTCTCCCGGCTGTAGGAGAAAATTGCCAGTAATTTCAATACACCTGTGTGAAAAACAATTGGGGGGGGGACGGGGACAATTGTAGCTTCATAAGGGTGAGGTGGGGAACAATGGCCCTTTTGGGACCTGTGGACTTCAACTCCCAGAATTCTTGAGCCAGCTGGCTCAGGAATTCTGGGAATTGAAGTCCACAGGTCCTAAAAGGGCCATTGTTCCCTCATGCTGGCTCAGGAATTCTGGGAGTTGAAGTCCACAGGTCCTAAAAGGGCAATCGGTCCCTCATGCTGGCTCAGGAATTCTGGGAGTTGAAGTCCACAGGTCCTAAAAGGGCAATCGGTCCCGCATGCTGGCTCAGGAATTCTGGGAGTTGAAGTCCACAGGTCCTAAAAGGGCAATCGGTCCCTCATGCTGGCTCAGGAATTCTGGGAATTGGTCCACAGGTCCTAAAAGGGCCATTGTTCCCTCATGCTGGCTCAGGAATTCTGGGAGTTGAAGTCCACAGGTCCTAAAAGGGCAATCGGTCCCTCATGCTGGCTCAGGAATTCTGGGAATTGGTCCACAGGTCCTAAAAGGGCCATCGGTCCCTCATGCTGGCTCAGGAATTCTGGGAGTTGAAGTCCACAGGTCCTAAAAGGGCAATCGGTCCCTCATGCTGGCTCAGGAATTCTGGGAATTGGTCCACAGGTCCTAAAAGGGCCATTGTTCCCTCATGCTGGCTCAGGAATTCTGGGAGTTGAAGTCCACAGGTCCTAAAAGGGCAATCGGTCCCTCATGCTGGCTCAGGAATTCTGGGAATTGGTCCACAGGTCCTAAAAGGGCCATTGTTCCCTCATGCTGGCTCAGGAATTCTGGGAGTTGAAGTCCACAGGTCCTAAAAGGGCAATCGGTCCCGCATGCTGGCTCAGGAATTCTGGGAGTTGAAGTCCACAGGTCCTAAAAGACCCATCATTCCCCACCTCTATTCATAGGGGGTCCTGGGATAGACTTTGGCATGCTCCTTCCTGCCTTATCTCTCCTTTATATTCCCCTTTTTAGCGAGATTTGTCTCAAGTCAAACCGTAAAATATGATTTTATCTTCGATACAAACAAGATAATCTTCTGTCTGATTAACCATGTACATATTTAAGTTTGATGCTCTAATTTAAAATGCGCAAGCACTGAAATACTTCCAAGGAAATATGTATTCTGTTGCGAGTAGAGGAGTGGTGGACTCTTCTTGTAAAGTATCTCTGGAAGAGCCCTCCACTCCTCTACTCGCAACAGAATACCTTACGCAACCAGACTTGAAATCCTGGGCTTAGAAAGCTTAGAACTACGTCGCCTTCGGCACAACCTAAGCATAGCTCATAAAATTATCCGCTACAACGTCCTTCCTGTCAAAGACTACTTCAGCTTCAACCACAACAATACACGAGCACACAACAGATACAAACTCAAAGTGAGCCGCTCCAAACTTGACTGTAGAAAATACGATTTCAGCAACAGAGTGGTAAATGCCTGGAACTCACTACCTGACATTGTGGTTTCATCACCAAACCCCCAAAACTTTACCCTTAGACTGTCCACTGTTGACCTCACCCGATTCCTAAGAGGTCAGTAAGGGGCGTGCATAAGCGCACCAGCGTGCCTACCGTCCCTGTCCTAACGTTCCCTCTTATCAGTACTCATTTTATGTATATAAACAATGTTATATCTACGTATGTATATTACCAACATGTACTTGACAAAATAAATAAATAAATAAAATAAAATAAATAAATATACTCTCCAATTTTACTGTATCAGCTGGCTGAAACAAAGGCTACCTTGTTTTAAAATACGCACTGGCTGCTTCTCTCCTTTCCGCTGGAACCAAATATCTTAACTAAACCAGTCACTCCCCAAACATTTGTGGCTTAATTAGCCATGACATTTCTTTGTTTCTATATCACACTGAGACAGGCCTGTTTCTAAGCGGCACAGGTTCATGTTCGTTCATAGAGTTGAACCCATCTTATTTCTGCAAAAATTGGCAATATGTTCTTTTAGGGGGGAAAAATAGCAACAGCCCTTAGACTTATCTACAGCTTTTACAGTGCTTTATTGCTCTACCTGAGAGGTTTACAGGCCCCCAACAATGTGGGTCCTCATTTTACCCATCCTCGGAAGGATGGAAGGCTGAGTCAACCTTGAGCCGGTCAGGATCGAACTCCTGACAGTGGGCAGAGTTTTCCCTACAATGCTGCATTCTAACCACCGTGCCACCATGGCTCTTACGAGAGAAAGGAAGGAAGAGAAAGAAAGAAAAGGAGAAAGAAAAAGGAGGGAGGGAGGGAGGAGAGGAAAGAAGAGGGAGAGAAAAAGAGAAAGAGAAATAAGAGATGGAAGGAGCAGGGGAAAATAAAAAATGGAAAAAGAAGAAGGGAAGGAAGGAGACAGTACAGGGAAGGAAGGAAAAGAAAGGTAGAAAGAAAAAGACGCAAAGGAAGGAGAGAGGGAGGGAAGGAGGGAAAAAGAAAGAACAGCAATAGCCCTTAGACTTATATACCGCTTTACAAGTGCTTCACAGCCCTCTCTATTCCTGCAGGAGTAGCTGAAAATCTAGGAGAAACTCAAGTTGCAGGCTACTCTCCGAGGGAGAATCACAACCCCATCGAAAGCTAAGCTGCACACACACACACACCAGGCTTTGCAACTCAATACATATACTTACCACTTGTACTTACGAACTTCGTATTTGTACAGATCGTCCGTCAGCCTGTATTTGTTAGCGCTGAACACCTTGTAACCCCCGTGTGTATAGATGGAGTTGGAGTTTTCGTCGTACACACTGCTGTGGCCGTACCCTCCTTGCACCAGGGCTCCTCGGGTTTGTAAAATGCTCCATGTGTTTGTGGCTAGGAGAGAAGGAAAGGCAGATGTGAACAAGCTATGCTGAATTTTCAGATACTACGGACTGGACCAACTGTAACTTCTTCTCCAAAGATGCTGGGATCCCATAATCCTCAGTCATCACTATTATTTTAGCTAGTTGACTGAGGATCGTGGTACAGGTAGTCCTTGGGTTACAAACAGTTTATATAGTGACCGTTCGAAGAACATCGCTGAAAAAAAGCGACGGGTGACCATTTTTCATACTTATGACCGTTGCACCATCCGATCGGTCACAGGATCAAAATTCAGACGCTTGACAATTGTCTCATAATTACGACGGCTGCAGTGATCCGGGGTCATGTGATCCCCTTTTGCGACCTTCTGACAAGCAAAATCGAGGGGAAGTAACCACGTTACTAGCTTAACAACTGCAGTGATTCACTTAGCAACTGTGGCAAGACGGGTCGTAAAAGTGGGGCAAAACCCACTTAACTAATGTCTCACTTAGCCACATAAATTTTTGGGCTCAGTTGTAGTCATAAGTCGAGGACTTACTGGTAATTGAAGTCCAACTCAAAAGGCTGTCACAACATAATCATTTGTAAAAACACAAGGACCCGCTTTAATATAGGTAGTCTTCAGCATACGACCCCAATTGAGCCCAACCACCTCTGCTGCTAAGTGAGACAGGGGTTAAGCCATTTTTACCCCGTTTTATAACTTCTCGTGCCACAGTTGATAAGCCAATCCCTGCAGTTGTTAAATTAGTAACACGGTTGTTAAGCGAATCTGGCTTCCCCATTGACTTTGCTTGTCAGAAGGTCGCAAAAGGGGATCACGTGACCCCCGGGACACTGCAACGGTCATAAGTATGAACCACTTGCCAAGCATCTGAATTTTGATCATTTGATTATGCAACAGTTGTAAGTGGGGAAAACGGTAATCAGCCACTTCTTTCAGAGCCGCTGAAACTGCAAACAGTCACTAAATGAACTGTTTTAAGTCGAGGACTATCCATACTGATATCTCTCCTTGTTTTCAAGTTACGTACTTTCTGAACAATTGCTTCTTGGCTAGAGATCACGTCAATGCCTGCCTCTGGATGACAGACGGAAGGTCTGTTCAAAGTCTGTAGAGATTCTCAGCCATCCAGGTCGTGGTTGTCCCAAAGGTGCTTTTTTTTCAAGAGGCAACTGGACTTTCTTGTTTGTTTTTTCTTTGAAGACGTTTCGCTTCTCATCCAAGAAGCTTCTTCAACTCTGACAGAATAGTTGCCTCCTGAAAAAAGTACCTTTGGGACAACCATGACCTGGATGACCGAGAATCTCTACAGAAGAGGGAGTCAAGCTATTCTCCAAAGCACCTGAAGGCAGGACAAGAAGCAATGGGTGGAAACTAAACAAGGAGAGAAGCAACCTAGAACTAAGGAGAAATTTCCTGACAGTTAGGACAATTAATCCATGGAACAGTTTGCCTCCAGAAGTTGTGAATGCTCTAACACTGGAAGTTTTTAAGAAAATGTTGGATAACCATTTGTCTGAAGTAGTGTAGGGTTTCCTGCCTAGGCAGGGGGTTGGACTACAAGACCTCCAAGGTCCCTTCCAACTCTGTTGGAAGTGCTTCAAGGACCCTCTAAAAGGATGCAAATGACCAGCTGTCTGCAAGGAATATAAATCCTTCCATTCCCCACCATCCAGTCAGAGCTGAAGAAGCTGCTTGGATGAGAAGCGAAACGCCTTCAAAGGGAAAAAAAAAACAAGAAAGTCGAGTTGCCTCCTGAAAAAGCACCTTTGAGATAGAAGTTCTGTTCCTCCACACACAAACACACAGGCTAAGCAAGCAGGCTGTTAAAGAGCTAATATACCATTTGTGTTATGCACTTCTATCTGAGTGTTTGTCTCTACCCCGCGGCTAAGAGATTGGGGCATAAAATGCAACACTAGAGAGAAGTACGCAGAAGAGGCACCAGCTCTGCTCAAGAGGATTGACGGCTGATGCAGGATCAAGGAGGAGGAGGAAATGGAAACAAGGAGAGGTGGGAAAAAAGCAAACAAGTGCCAAAGATCTGAGATGGGAATCTATGCCAAGGGAGGCTAGGAGGCCAAGGGAGAAGCCCTAACGGAAATTAATAAAGGAGAATATTTGTAGCTCAGGGTGGAAATGAAGGCTCCCTGGTGCTCTCTGAGCTTGCTGGTTTTCTTGCAGTTCTTTCCTGACTCAACATCATCAGTGCTATAAAGGAGTGGGATTTGTGGAAAGGAGGGGTAGGAGGACGACGATGATGACTGTGGGGTCCTTGGTGCTCTCTGAGCTTGGTGATTTTCTTGCACACACACACACACGTAAACACACATCTCTCAAACAGACACACAAAATCACACGTCTCTGCATCACTCTCACACACAGATATTCATCAATGCTAGAAGAGAGTGGGGTCTGCGAGGAGGAGGAGGAGGAGGAGAAGGAGGAGGAGGAGGAGGAGGAGGAGGAGGAGGAGGAGGAGGAGGAGGAGGAGGAGGAGGAGGAGGAAAACTGTGGGGTCCTTGGTGCTCTCTGAGCTTGGTGGTTTTCTTGCACACACACACGTAAACACACATCTCTCAAACACACACACAAAATCACACATCTCTGCATCACTCTCACACACAGATATTTCATCAATGCTAGAAGAGAGTGGGATTTGCGAGGAGGAGGAGGAGGAGGAGGAGGAGGAGGAGGAGGAGGAGGAGGAGGAGGAGGAGGAGGAGGAGGAGGAGGAGGAGGAGGAGAACTGTGGGGTCCTTGGTGCTCTCTGAGCTTGGTGGTTTTCTTGCAGACCTTTCATGACCCAACTAGCTAACATCATCAGTGCTAGAAGGAAGTGGGGATTGTGGGGAGGAGGAGGAAGAGGAGGAGGAGAACTGTGGGGTCCTTGGTGCTTTCTGAGCTTGATTGTTTCCTTGCAGACCTTTCATGACCCAACTAGCTAACATCATCAGTGCTAGAAGGGAGTGGGGGGAAGGGGGAGAGGGGAAGGAGGGAGGAGGAGGACTGCAGGCTCCATGGTGTTCTCTGAGCTTAGCGGTTTTCCTGCAGACCTTTCATTACACAAACTGGGTAACACCATCAGTGCTAGGTAACATCAGAGCACTGATGACGTTACCTAGTTGGGTCATCAAACGTCTGCAGGAAAACCACCAAGCTCAGAGAGCACCAAGGACCCCTCATAACAGAATTTCCTCTGAGGGCATCGAAGGAATCATACAAAAAAAAAAACAAATTAAGGAATTTAGCCTTGTAGGTGAGAGAGGGCCACAAACCAAGGAGAGAAAGCAGAAGGGAGCCATGAATAAGACAATGGGAAAATAATGGGAGTCTAGATAAAGTGAACATTCTTAATAGCTGAGGAAGATTAATTAATTAATTAATAATTTATTTATTTATTAATAATTTATTAATATATTAATTTATTAATTAAGATTAATTAATTAATGCCTGGAACTCACTACCTGACTCTGTGGCTTCCTTCCCAAATTCCCCAAAACTTTACCCTTAGACTGTCTACAGTCGACCTCACCCCATTCCTAAGAGGTCTGTAAGGGGCGGTGCATAAGCGCACCAGCGTGCCTACCGTCCCTGTCCAAATGTTCCCTTGTATTTGTACCCATCTTATGTATTCAAATAATGTTATACTTAAGTATATTATCAAATACGTACTTGACAAAATAAATAAATAAATAAATAAGTTTTCTGAGGCAGCAACAGGACAACTGGCAAAGGAAGGAGATTGTGTAGGTGAAAGGAAAGGCCGCACAGGTGAATAGCACAGCCCTTGGTTGCCACGATAGAAAAACGATGTGCAGAGAAGAGCAACAAAGAAGATTAGGGGACTGGAGGATAAAACATACTAAGACCGGTTGCTGGAATTGGGTAGGTCTAGTTTGATGAAAAGAAGGATATGACAGAAGTCTTCCAGTATTTGATGGGATGCCCCAAAGAAGGGGGTGCCACCTATATCAGTGAGGGCTAACCTTTTTGGTGCAGAGTGCCCAAAGCGCGTGCAAAATCCCAAAATGCAATGCGAGCACGTCCCCAGCGCATGCGTCCCACACCCCCTTGCCTATTTTTGGCTTCCAGGTTGGTGCAGGAAGCTTTCCAGACCCAAAATGTGGTGCAGGAGGGTCCCGCGCACCCCCCGCGCACCCCCATTTTGGTTTCCAGGTTGGTGCAGGAGGCCTTCCAGGCCCAAAACGGGGCACTGGAGGGCACACACACATACGCAAACCCCCAAAATGCAATGCGAGTGCCCCCGCACATGCGCCCCGCTCATGCACGACACAGACCTGAAGACCAGCTGGCTGGCAGGAGGCACACGCGCATGCGCAGTGGAGCTGGGCTGGGCCGACGGCTGGCGTGCCCGCAGAGAGGGCTCTGCATGCCACCTGTCGCATGCGTGCCATAGGTTCGCCATCACAGGTATAGGATTTCCTGCCTGAGCAGGGGGTTGGACTAGAAGACCTCCAAGGTCCCTTCAGACTCTGTTATTCTATATAAGAGTGAAAGTCATGCCAAGCCAACACTCACCTAGATTGTACTCCTGCACGCTGCTGATATAGCCATAAAGAGGGCAATGCCCAAAGAGGACCAGCATTACCGCCGTGCCGTCCTGCAGGGTGACCATGTGGGCGGAGTGGCCCACCACGGCGTACTGCTCCTTGGCCTTTGGAGCCAGGGGAACCCAGGAATGGTTGGAGATGTGGAAGACCCAGAGCTCAGTGGTTACGTTGCCGCTTTCATCTATCTTGCCTCCGTACATGTAGATTTTGTTCTAGAAGAAACAGGTTGCAGAGAGAGGGTATTCGTCAGAGTGCGCACAGTGTGACTACGTGAGTCAACCCAGGAGCAAATATAGTAAACAGAGGTTTGTATTTAGATAGTGATTTGATCTACAAAGAATATATACATACACATACTTTAGTCAGACCTCAAACAAACAGCAATCAGAGCACAGAAGCACCCACGGTGAGGTTAACAGGGCCACTTCTTATTACAGGCTCTTAAAGTGATATCAGCCCAAAAACATTGCTGACTCATTCCCTGCATTACATCATCGTAGCAGCTGGTCAGCTCTTAAATCATTACCCTGACAGTAGGATTCTATCCCGACCATCCACCCGGAGTTATAACAGGCAGTCCTCCACTTACGACCGCAATTGAGCCCAACATTTCAGTTGCTAAGCGAGACAGTTATTAACCTTTCTTTCCACGGTGGTGAAGTGAACCACTGCAGTTATTCAATTAGTAACATGGTTGTTAAGTGAATCTGGCTTCCCCATTGACATGGCTCATCAGAAGGTCAACAAAGGGGATCCCGTGACCCCGTGACACTGTGACCGTCATAAATAGAAACCGGTTGCCAGGCATCTGAATTTTAATCAGGGGACCACGGGGATGCTGCACACAACAGTTACAAAACTGAAAAACAGCCATATGTCGCTTTTTTTCAGTGCCGTTGTAACTCCGGTCACTAAAGCCACCGTTATAACTCGAGGACTACCTGTGCTGCTTTCCTCGAAGCCAGCTTTCGGATCCGAGCCAAATGAGCCAAAAGTCTCAAGAACGGCAAAAAAAAGAAGAAGCCACTTACTTCGTGTAAGGCTATTGAATGCCCGTATCTGATTCCCACAGTGTTCACAGTACTGCTCAGGGTCATCCATTCTCTGGACTCCAGATTATACCTGTGCAATAAAAAGCACAAAACGCAACGCCTTGTGTCTCCTTTCGCACGGGAGAACAAAGCCGTTCTTCTCGCCACAACAAAGAAGAAAAATAAAGGAAGCCGGGGTAAGGAAAGGCAGGAGATATTTTATGGACGAACGTGCTATGTGTCAATAAAAATAAAGCTGATTTAGGTCTCGGCTATTCTGCTTTTTTCATAGCAAAGAAACCGTTTGCGCTAATGCTCAAAACTATTCATGGAGGGAACAATGGAAACAGGAGGGCGGCTCTACTCCATTGGTTTAGCAGCAACATCACACACCCCTCTTGGAAATTGTTCGAGGTAGCCGAAGAATCAGCAGCGTCTCTTCTAGAAGAATTAGGGATCTACACACACGAAGACATCAATGGCCAGGTTTTCTTTACCACTGTGTCGCTTTCAGAAAAGCCTAAAGACTCAGAAAATTAATAAAGGAGAATATTTGTAGCTCAGGGGTTGAGCTACGGGGTCCTCGGAGTTCTCTGAGCTTTGTGGCTTTTCATGACCCAACTAGGTAACATCATCAGTGCCAGAAGGGAGAAGTGTTTGTGGAATGGAGAAGAGGACGAGGACGATGACGACCACGACAAGGATTTTAGGGTCCGGATTGTTGAGGGGACCCGGATTGTTGGGGGCAAGAGGCTGACTCTGTAAACCGCTTAGAGAGGGCTGTAAAAGCATTGTGAAGCAGTATATAAGTCTGCTATTGCTATTTATCTTTACTTTATAACTCCAAGTAATCAGTCAATATTTGAAGAAGTCCTTCATTCAAACAATTGCTGAGAAAGCCACATGACTGTAATGAACCACATAGCAATAGCACTTAAACTTGTACACCGCTTCACAGTGCTTTACAGCCCTCTCTAAGCGGTTTACAAAGTCAGCCTCTTTCCCCCAATGATCTGGGTCCTCGTTTTACCGACCTCGGAAGGACGGAAGGCTGAATCAAACTTGAGTCAGTCAGGATCGAACTCCTGGCAGTTTGGCAGAGTCAGCCAAAAATACTGCACTTTAACCACTGCGCCGCCACGGCGCACATCTCTCTGAATCACCAGAAATTCTTTACTTGTCTATAGTTTTTGTGAGCCTACGTTTTCTCAAAGGTGTTAGAAATTCACACTACAATCAATAGTTATTCAAAAGCCTATTTCTAGTGTAGAGACCCTATTGGATTTAATCCGCAGAAATTTACATTTCGTTCCCCGCATAAAATCTGTCCGGAAGAAAGTCATTCTACTCACGCCAAGACCATCTGAGAGTCCGTGTGATTGAACATGTAGCCACCGATCACCCACATGAGCTCGTCTTGGACCACGGCTTTGTGAGACGCTCGTGGCAGCTTGGGGATATAGAACTCCTCCCGGGTCCAAAAGGAGCGATTGGCTGGAATAGGAACCGAGCAGTCGACGCCTACGAGGGGCAAAATACGCCATACGTTACACCAGGGGTCCCCAAACTTAGCAACTTTAAGACTTGTGGACTTCAACTCCCAGAATTCTCCAGCCAGCTATGCTGGCTGGAGAATTCTGGGAGTTGAAGTCCACAAGTCTTAAAGTTGCCAAGTTTGAAGACCTCTGCGTTACACCCTCGGATATCTTAATATAGCACTGCATAGGTAGTCCTCAATTTACGGCTACAATTCAGCTCAAAATTGCTGCTGTTAAGTGAGTTTTGCCCCATTTTACGACCTTTCTTGCCACAGCTGTGAAGTGAATCTGGAGCTGTTAAGCTAGCGACCCGGCTGTTAAGTGAATCTGACTTCCAGATTAATTTTGCCGATCAGAAGGTTGCAAAATGAGGTCACGTGACCCCACCCCCCATCCCAGGACAAGACAACCGTCATAAATATGAGTCAGTTGCCGAGAGTCTGACTTTTGATCACATGACCCACAGGGTTGCTGCAACGGTCTTAAGTGTGAAAACTGGTCGTACGTTTTTTTTTTCAGTGCCCCTGTTACTTCAAACAGTCACTAAACCGACCGTTGGAAGTTGAGGACTACCTGCATCTTGCTAGCTGACAAAAGGAACTTTTAGTAAACTTTTAAAAACAGATAAAATGGTGGCTATCAGGGAATAGTATTAAACAAGAGCTGAACACGGGTTCAAATGATCACATACTGAACTCAAATAACAGGAAGAGCTACTTTACCCACTGCCTCATGCAACAACCAAAGTTATAACAGTGCTGGGGAAAATAATGCAGTGACCAAGTCATTGCATTCGCAACCTTCACAGTATCTTTCTCACAATTATGTGTTTGCTAGTGTAGCCAGTTAGTACATGTTATCCTATGCATGATCTGGGTTGTGTGGTTTTTTTTTTTCATTTTCCCTCCCCCTTACAGAGCAGAAAATTTGGAGAGGAAGGGATTTTAATTTAATTTAATTAAATTAAATTAAAAGTTCTTATAGGCCGCCCAATCCCGTAGGACTCAGGGCGGCGTACAATAGGAATAATTTAATTTAATTTAATTTAATTAATTTAATTTAATTTAATTTAATTTAATAGATTTGTATGCCGCCCAACTCCCGAGGGACTCTGGGCGGCTGACAACATATCAAATCCATTGTTACATATAAAAACATATAATAATTAAAAATTAAAAAATTAAAAAAACATCTGACATTCATAATAAATGAATACAATACAATAAAAAACATGTCAATATAAAACATAACATCATTTTAAAAAAAACATTTGAAACATTCATTCAGGGAGAATTTGATCTTCTACTTCTTCACCCCGCCTGCCGGAAGAGCCATGTTTTCACGGCTTTGCGGAAGGCCAGTAGAGTGGGGATGGTCCGGATCTCTGGTGGGAGTTGGTTCCAGAGAGATGGGGCTCCCACAGAGAAGGCTCTCCCCCGTGGACCCGCCAACAACATTATTTGGCTGATGGGACCTGGAGGAGGCCCACTCTGTGGGACCTCACTGGTCGTAGGGAGGTATGTGGTAGGATGCGGTCCCGGAGGTAACCTGGCCCTGAGCCATGTAGGGCTTTAAAGGTCAAAACCAACACCTTAAATTGCGACCGGAGACTAATAGGCAGCCAATGCAGCTGGCGGAGAATAGGTGTTACGTGGGTGTATCTCGGCACACCCACCACAGCTCGCGCAGCTGCATTCTGTACCAATTGCAGTCTCCGGATGCTCTTTGAGGGTAGCCCCATGTAGAGCGCGATTATAAGAGAGTAAGCAGGCACACAATGGGGAATAGCCACTGAAAGGAATATGCTAGCACTGGACACCACAAACATGCTTGGCAAACAGCCAGTGTAATCCCTATTGTGTGCCTGCTTGCTTTCTTGTAATCCCCTTCTCTCCAAACTCTCCACCCTGCAAGGGGTGGGAGGCAGAACTAAAAGGTTCAGATACAAAAGAAACTGCCGAAAGAGGTACTTTGTTTTAGCTCTCTCTCCGGCACCAGCACATGCTTTTTAATGTGTGTGCCCTATAGTGTGCCTGTTCGCTCTCTTGTAATCCCTTCCTCTCCAAGGAATGTAAAAACATGCATTAATTTCCTTCTTGCTAATTATTCCAGCACAGCCGTGAACATTCCGAAGGGTGGAGGAATGGGAGGGGAGCCGAAGTAAAACCGTAAGCATAGTTGCGGCCACGTAGTTTCCCACAGTGACTGTTGTTGCTAAATGAGGCCTGCATATAAGGAGCTAAAACTCTGGACTTGAATTTGAATAGTCGTGCAAATGGGGGCCGTACGCACTCGTCCGCCGCTTCCGCGGCCCGGTTCCAAATGGCTCACAGCCTAGTAGTGGGCCATGGCCCGGGGTGGGTGGGTGGGTTGGGGACCCCTGCCATAGACTAACATGGATCTCCTCCTCCTACGTCTGTGATGAAGTATAAATATTTGGTTAGAAAAGCGATGCAAATACAGTTAAAAGCATCTCACGGCATCAAATGCCCAGCTGTGCAATTGATCCCCATGGGAGAGTTTTTACCTACCTTGCCAACCAGGGTAACAGACGCAGCCCTGAGTTCCGTTCACGCTGCACTGACCCCTTTCCGGAAAGCCACAGTCTTCTGGGCAATTGGGAATATCACAGGCTTCTCCTTTCCAATGTTCCCAACACTCGCATTCAACCGCTTGGCTGCCGTTCCCAGGCCGACATTCCCCTCTGCCAGAGCAGTTCTGGGGACAGGCGTTAAAGCTGCAAACAGAGTCCCAAGATTCAAATCAGTGGTTTATTTTACAAGCCTCTGGCAGGATAACTGGACCCCAGAGCTTCAGAGTCATCCCTCAACTCCAGTGAATCATGCCGTTGGGCACAGATGGTTAAAGGTAAAAAAAAATCCTCTTTTCAGCAGGGTTTCCCAATGCTATGCAAAGAAAAATGTAGGTTGCAGCTACCGAGATTTTAAAAGAGAGTATTTGTAGCTCAGGGGTTGAACTGTGGGGTCCTTGGTGCTCTCTGAGCTTGGAGGTTTTCTTGCAGACGTTTCATGACCCAACTAGGGAATGTCATTAATGCTAGAAGAGAGTGGGGTTTGAGGAGGAGGAGGGGGGAGCGGGAAAAAGACTGTGGGGTCTTCTTGAAGACGTTTCATGACCCAACTAGGTAACATCATCACTGCTAGAAGAGAGGGGGCTTGCAGGGAGGAGGAGGAGGAGGAGGAGGAGGAGGAGGAGGAGGAGGAGGAGGAGGAGGAGGAGGAGGAGGACGACGAGGAGGAGGAGGACGACGACGACGACGACGACGACGACGACGACTATGGGGTCCTTGGTGCTCTCAAAGCTTGGTTGTTTTCTTGCCGACGTTTCATGACCCAACTAGGTAAGATCATCAATGCTAGAAGGGAGTGGGGGGGAGGAGGAGGAGGAGGAGGAGGAGGAGGAGGAGGAGGAGGAGGAGGAGGAGGAGGAGGAGGAGGAGGAGGAGGAAGACTGTGGGGTCCTTGGTGCTCTCTGAGCTTGGGGGTTTTCTTGCAGATGTCTCATGACCCAACTAGGTAACATCATCAGTGCTAGAAGAGAGGGGGCTTGCAGGGAGGAGGAGGAGGAGGAGGAGGAGGAGGAGGAGGAGGAGGAGGAGGAGGAGGAGGAGGAGGAGGAGGAGGAGGAGGAGGAGGAGGAGGACTATGGGGTCCTTGGTGCTCTCAAAGCTTGGTTGTTTTCTTGCCGACGTTTCATGACCCAACTAGGTAACATCATCAATGCTAGAAGGGAGTGGGGGGGGAGGAGGAAGAGGAGGAGGAGGAGGAGGAGGAGGAGGAGGAGGAGGAGGAGGAGGAGGAGGAGGAGGAGGAGGAGGAGGAGGAGGAGGAAGATTGTGGGGTCCTTGGTGCTCTCTGAGCTTGGGGGTTTTCTTGCAGACGTTTCATGACCCAACTAGGTAACATCATCAGTGCTAGAAGGGAGTGCGGGAGAGGGGAAGGAGGGAGGAGGGGGACCGGGAGTGGGCTTTGTGTAGGGGGGGAGGAGGAGGAGGAGGAGGAGGAGGAGGAGGAGGAGGAGGAGGAGGAGGAGGAGGAGGAGGAGGAGGAGGAGGAGGAGGAGGACGAGGACGAGGAGGAGGACGACGACGACGACGACGACGACGACGACGACTATGGGGTCCTTGGTGCTCTCAAAGCTTGGTTGTTTTCTTGCCGACGTTTCATGACCCAACTAGGTAAGATCATCAATGCTAGAAGGGAGTGGGGGGGAGGAGGAGGAGGAGGAGGAGGAGGAGGAGGAGGAGGAGGAGGAGGAGGAGGAGGAGGAGGAAGACTGTGGGGTCCTTGGTGCTCTCTGAGCTTGGGGGTTTTCTTGCAGATGTCTCATGACCCAACTAGGTAACATCATCAGTGCTAGAAGAGAGGGGGCTTGCAGGGAGGAGGAGGAGGAGGAGGAGGAGGAGGAGGAGGAGGAGGAGGAGGAAGAGGAGGAGGAGGAGGAAGAGGAGGAGGAGGAGGAGGAGGACTATGGGGTCCTTGGTGCTCTCAAAGCTTGGTTGTTTTCTTGCCGACGTTTCATGACCCAACTAGGTAACATCATCAATGCTAGAAGGGAGTGGGGGGGGAGGAGGAAGAGGAGGAGGAGGAGGAGGAGGAGGAGGAGGAGGAGGAGGAGGAGGAGGAGGAGGAGGAGGAGGAGGAAGATTGTGGGGTCCTTGGTGCTCTCTGAGCTTGGGGGTTTTCTTGCAGACGTTTCATGACCCAACTAGGTAACATCATCAGTGCTAGAAGGGAGTGCGGGAGAGGGGAAGGAGGGAGGAGGGGGACCGGGAGTGGGCTTTGTGTAGGGGGGGAGGAGGAGGAGGAGGAGGAGGAGGAGGAGGAGGAGGAGGAGGAGGAGGAGGAGGAGGAGGTGGAGGAGGAGGACTGTAGCGTCCTTGGTACTGAGGTTGGTGGTTTTCTTGCACACTAGCACTGATGATGTTACCTAGTTTCTGTAAGAAAACAGCCAAGCTCAGAGAACACCAAGCAAGGACCCCACAGTTGTTGTCTTCATCCATTTGACAAACCCCATTCCCTACTAGCACTGATGATGTAACCTAGTTTGGTAATGAAATGTCTGCAAGGATACCACCAAACTCAGAGAGCACCAAGGAGCCCACAGTTCAACCCTGAGCTACAAATATTCTTTTCTAAGGAAACAGACTTTCAGAAGAAACCATGAATAAATTCACTCCTATGCATTTACCTATCCTACTTCAGAAGGCAATGAAACAACCCCTTGAAATATTTCAGACCAAAGCCACACACCACTTCGCAGGGGCACCACTAAGATCTGAAATAAACAAGGGGGAAAAAAACCCTGTGTGCAAAGTCACAAAGAAGGAAGTGATCCACGAGATAGGCAGCCTACTATATTTGGAACGATTTCTGATTCTGCCGGCTAAGAAATTCTGGGCGTTGAAATCCATCCAACCATCTTAAAATGGTCACATTGAGATTATTGTCGATATAGGTCGCTGTACTATAACCCTAGAGCAGTGTTTCCCAACCTTGGCAACTTGAAGATATCTGGACTTCAATTCCCAGAATGCCCCAGCCAGCATTCGCTGGCTGGGGAATTCTGGGAGTTGAAGTCCAGATATCTTCAAGTTGCCAGGGTTGGGAAACACTGCCCTAGAGGTTATGTAGTGTGTTTTGTTTTGTATTATATTGTTTTGTTTTGTGTATTTTTTGTATATGTTGCTTTTTAAATGTAAATAACTTAATAAAAACTATTTTTTTTTAAAAAAAAAAAGAGGAACACTGCTCCCGAGGTCCACCAGAGAGACTCTTCACCTTGCTCTGAGTCAGGAGAATTAAGGCAGCAACTACTTGTGGGTTTATTTCAACCAAAGCAAAAAAAAAAGTCTAACGTGTGCCTTGCGGCAAATTCCCAACAATTTCAATTAAGACAACTCCAGTTTGTAAAACAAGATCCTGCCAGCTAAGGGAGACAATTCTGGCCCAGATGGAGAAACAGATGGTCAGGGTGGCCCTCTACAACAGTGGTCACCAACTGGTGGTCCGTGGACCACTGGTGGTCCACGAGAAAATTTTGGTGGTCCGCAGAAAAATGATTTGCATTTTTTTATGTTGCAATAAATACTATTTATTGTTTTCAAAAATTCATATTAGTGGTCCGCGGGATTTAAAATTATGAATTTGGTGGTCCCTGAGGTCCGAAAGATTGGAGACCCCTGCTCTACAACGATGTCCTTCAATCTTGGCTCTTGTCAATGACTTCGACGGTGACATTCTGAGAGCCATCACAAGGTGGCGCTGCTGTTCCTCCAATTCCAGATTCTATTTGTCCCCAGCTGCACATCCAGAAAAGGGAGGGGGCACTTGGGAGTCCAAACAGAAATAGAGTGAATGAGCGCGGCGAAAGGAAGCAAAGGGAGCCCCAAGAGTCATAGGCGCCTTGGGTGCAATCCCAAAACATCTGGAGCACCTCTTGGACATCATCGGCATTGACAAACTCCCCATCGGTCAATTGCAAAAGGCAGCTTTACTCGGGACAGCTGACAACGTGGGACAATACCTCTAACTCTATCCAATGTCAACATCTGTTCATCCCACGTCCTTCGGAAGGACTCGAGAGGTGGATACAACTGCCAAATCCAGTCTACACATCTGGCTGGCAGCGTGGCCCACCATAATAGTTTATTACATTTATTAGTAACCTATGACTATCACTAAGTGCTGTATCTTATGATTCTTGATTAATGTGTTTTATTTTTTCTTTATGTACACTGAGAGCATATGCACCAAAGACAAATTTCTTGTGTGTCCAATCACACTTGGCTAATAAAGAATTCTATTCTATTCTATTCTATTCTATTCTATTCTATTCTATTCTATTCTATTCTATTCTATTCCATTCCATTCCATTCCATTCCATTCCATTCCATGTTCTATTCTATTCTATTCTATTCTATTCTATTCTATTCTATTCTATTCCATTCCATTCCATTCCATTCCATTCCATTCCATTCCATTCCATTCCATGTTCTATTCTATTCTATTCTATTCTATTCTATTCTATTCTATTCTATTCTATTCTATTCTATTCTATTCTATTCCATTCCATTCCATTCCATTCCATTCATATTTCTAGTGTAATCTAGTCTTTATTCTCTTCTCTTCTCTTCTTTTCTCTCTCCTCTCCTCCTCTATTCTATTCTATTCTATTCATATTTCTAGTGTAAACTAGTCTTTATTCTCTTCTCTTCTCTTCTCCTCTCTTCTCCTCTCCTCTCCTCTTCTATTCATATTTCTAGTGTAATCTAGTCTTTATTCTCTCCTCTCCTCTCCTCTTCCCTCCATTCCATTCCATTCCATTCCATTCTTTGCTGCCTGGTTCCCAGCAAAACTAGGTGGCTTACAATTGCTGAAAGGTTTAAAACGAAGAGCGATAGAAAAAGACACAAGAGAAAAAGACAGGAGAATGTAGAACCATGTTTCTCAACCTTAGCAACTTTACGATGAGTGGACTTCAACTCCCAGAATTCCCTAGCCGGCTTATAGCCAGCTTGGTGGTTTTCTTACATATGTTTCATTACCAAACTAGGTAACATCATCACTGCTCGCCTCATCAGTCTGCAATAAAACCACCACTATCAGAAAGCACCAAGGATGCCACAGTCCTCCTCCTCCTCTCTGCAAACCCCATTCCCTTCCAGCACTGATGGTATTACCAAGTTGGGTAATAAAATGTCTGCAAGAAAACAACCAAGCTCAGAGAGCACCAAGGACCTCACAGCCGTACTCCTCCTCCTCCTCCCTTCCCCCTCCTCCTCCTCCCCCCCCCCCCCGCAGTTCAACCCTGAGCTACAAATATCCTCTTCCAAAATCCAAGTAGCATGCTGGCAGGGGAATTCTGGGAACTGAAGTCCACTCATTCTAAATTTGCTAAGGTTGAGACACACGCTACTACATCGTCATATACATTTATATGCCGCCCAGAGTCCCCTGGGAGTTGGGCGGCATATAAATCCATTTAAATAAATAAATAAATAAATCCTCCTGTCTCTTCAGATAGTACAAATCATGTTAACATTTTGTCAACAGCTCCTAAGTAGCGTTCATAGGTAATTCTTTAGGGAAAGGCTTCACCTGTCTGGGAGATTCACATGCTGCAATTAGCAGACTACCACAATATACAGCCACAGGATCTTGTGGCCAAATATCAAAATACCTGTGGTGTGGTAGTTATTTCGGTACCACCAGATATTCAACCTCCCCCCCTCAAATCCAAAGGAAGGACCCTCCGAAGAAATCAACGCAAACTTAAATTATCTAGGACAGGGTCTCCAACCTTGGCAACTTTAAGACTTGTGGACTTCAACTCCCAGAATTCCTCAGCCAGCTTTGCTTTGCTAGCTGAGGAATTCTGGGAATTGAAGTCCACAAGTCTTAAAGTTGCCAAGGTTGGAGACCCCTGATCTAGGAGGCTGCCACTAACAAATAAAAGCAGGCGGATGTACGACTCATTTATGACTCTCTGCTTTCTACCTGTTTGGCCACAATATTTAGACATCAGCTCTTCTGAATCACGTGAGCATTTTCCCATAAGTCTTACAAAACTGTCACTTTGAAAAACATTCCTGGTGCAATTTTAAGATAACATTCCTTTTCTACCAAATGACTTTTTATACAGGTAGTCCTTGACTTATAAATTTCATTTAGTGACCGTTCGAACTTACAACGGTACCGGAAGAAGGGACTCACGACCGTTTTTCACACTTATGACCGTTGCAGCATCTCCCCTGGTCACGTGATCCAAATTCAGCCGCTTCACAACTGACTCATATTTACAACGGTGGCAGTGTCCCGGGGACCATGTGATCCTCTTTTACGACCTTCTGACAAGCAATGGGGAAGCCAGATTCACTTAACCACCGTGTTCCTAACTTAAAAAGGGCAGTGATTCACTTAATGACAGTGGTGAGGTTAGCAGCATGGGACAAAAAAAAGCGTCTGGTTTAGCAATTTTGAAATTTCGGGGTCCATCGAGGGACGTAGGTCGAGGACTACCTGTACAAATCCGGGGTGCGGGAGGGCTAGCTTACTGGTAGGTGATGTTGAACCCGGTCAGGTTGTAAGCGGCGTCACTGAAGAAGTGCAGAAGAGCGTAGCCGGAGGTGGCCGTAACTTCAGGGACCGTCTCGTTACTCTCCCGCTCGGGAACGATCAAGCCGCTAAAAGGAACAAGGTGAGGATTAAAGAACTGAAGACGGGGTTGGAAACACAGAGCAGGTTCAAATGTTGTGGGAGTCCCCGACTTACAATAGTTCATTTAGTGACCGTTCAACGTCACGACGACATGGAAAAAAAAGTGACATTTGACCGTTTTTCACACTTATGGCCGTTGCAGCCTCCCCGTGGCTCTCCCGATTAAAATTCAGAGGCTTGGCAACCGGCATGTACTTATGACGGTTGTGACATCCCGGAGGTAATGTGATCCCCTTTTGCGACCTTCTGACGAGCAAAGTCAATAGGGAAGCCAGGTTCATTTAACAACCAGGTGACTAACTTAACAACTGCCGTGATTCACTTAACAACTGCAGCGAGAAAGGTCGTAAAACGGGGTAAAACTCGCTTTACAAACAGCTCACAATAATTTCTAGAAAGTTCCTGTCTCCCTCCCTCTTTACCTTCCTTCCTTCTTTCCTTCCTCAAATTAAAAAGAAAAAAAAAGCAGATAACAATGAAATAACCCCTCCCAATTCTTTCTCAGCCTCCCTCACCCTGATATGGTTCCCATGGCAATGCCTGGTCTCCAACTTAGATAAACCCTCAGAGCACCGAAGACGAAAAGGCCCCTCCGACAGCTCACTCCGGTGGACACAAAGCAGACGACGTCTTAAAAATTCATCAGTAAACATCCGCTCCTTAAATACCATAAGGGAAACGCACGGTACAAATCCTCGTTTTTTCCACCGTCTCTTACCTAAAAGCGGCCAGTAACGGAGCATAGATGGAGTCTCCATCGTAAACGTACAGGTGATCCCAGCTGCATTCGGTTGCAAAATGATTAAAGCGAAGCCTCAAGACCGTGTTGGGCCTAAAAAGAAGGAAATACATTAAATAGGCTTTCCAAATAGCAAATAGCACGCTTTTCAATTTGCACAGCATACCAGGTGCAAGACTTGCAAAGAGATTAAAAGGTTTGCCATTTTTATTTATGGTTGCAAATGGACGCCTTCGCTCCGATTGTTCTGGGCATGTGATGCGGGAACCTCGCTTCGGAGTTAAGACTAAAGTGGTCGGACCACATTCAGCAGCGGATTGGAGGTGACCGAAAGGAGATTTCTTCAAGGCTATTTGAAGTGTATCCCTGGCTACTCCCTGACTTCAAGCAGTCCTCGAGTTTCAACAGTTCATTTAGGGACCGTTTGAGGTTACAACGGGACTGAAAAAAAGTGAAGCAACTTAGAACTCAGAGGAGAAATTTCCTGACAGTCAGGACAATTAACCAGTGGAACAGCTTGCCACCAGAAGTTGTGGGTGCTCCAACACTGGAGGGTTTCAAGAAGAGATTCAACAACCATTTGTCTCAAATGGTATGCTTGAGCAGGGGGTTGGAGTAGAAGACCTCCAAGGTCCCTTCCAACTCTGTCATTCGATTCTATTCGATTTGATTATAACTCAAGGACCACCTGTATGTACTTCCATTTACACTTGTTAATGTTTCAAGACATCATCATCTATTTTAATCAAAATAATTATAGTCTTTCAGGTCCTTTAAACATAAAGGGTTAATTTTTCAACTTGGTAACCAGATCTTTCTTCTTCACAATATTTTCTGCTTGTAGGTCGGAATGTTCTTTTAAGGCTTAATTCATTTTTATTTTATTTTTTTTGCAATCAGGACACAAGTTCAGATTCCCCAGCCCAATTTCTAAAACTGAATCACTTCTAATATACAAACTATATGCACATTCAGACAGTGTCTCTCAAGCTTGGTCACTTTTAAGACATGTGGACTTCAACTCCCAGAATTCCCCAGGCAGCCCTGCTGGCCAAGGAATTCTGGGAGCGGAAGTCCACAAGGTGGCTAGGGAATTCTGGGAGCGGAAGTCCACAAGGTGGCTAGGGAATTCTGGGAACGGAAGTCCACAAGGTGGCCAGGGAATTCTGGGAGCGGAAGTCCACAAGGTGGCTAGGGAATTCTGGGAGCTGAAGTCCACTCATCTTAAAGTGACCAAGCTTGAAAAACACTGCATAAAGAGGAGAGAGAGAAAGTAAACTAATTGAACAGGAACGTCATTATATGCAAGGTAAAATTCTGGACAATTCAATTCCATAAAAATAACAACATGTGGTACTCACTTTCCTTCTATAAGCCACGTGCATTTTGTTTTGTATTTGTAATTTCCAGGCCCGTCCGTTACGTATCCTGAAGTTCCGGTAAGCCTGTGAAAAGAAAACGAAACATGTAACACTCCGTTAAACGACTTACAATTTATTCCACCCAAAATGCCCCAAAATAAAGGGTCAATGCGCAATTATGCTTGCAATACAGGTCTGGCCAGTGCAATTCAGAAAGGAAACTGGGGAAGGGGTAGGACGACAGGAAAAAAAAAATCAGCAAAAGGCTGAAACAGAAATAATTGAGGGAAGGGGCCAAAGGGATTATTGCAAAACCTTGAATTAAGCCTATTAGATAGGAGTTTGCACTCTTCTCTGCACTCTTTCCAGAATCTCAACATCTTTTTTTTATTCCTGTGACCAGAATTGGATGCAATACTGTATTATATGGTTTTGTACTATCGTATTATATTGTATTGCATATAATAGCAATTATCAATTATTACAGCAATTATGGTAGCAGTAACATTGCTGCTGCCAAGGAAATTCCTTAGATGTGTCACTTACCCCCAAAAAATAATAATAAAAATAATAATATTCAGCTTGAAAGAGGGTTTATCATACGAGCAATATTTCTCAACCTTAGCAACTTTAGGATGTGTGGACTTCACACCTCTGGGAGGTGAAGTCCAGACAGTTTAAATCTGCCAAGGGTGCGAAGCATCACAGACCAGGTAATGCCACTTTGGTTCTGGCGCTGGGAACGCTTGCGAGGTCTCGATATGGGATCGTTCAACTTCACAGCCTTATGCCATCCCCAAATTGGGAAAAAGGATGAGGAAGAGAGTCAGCAGTTGAACGTGCACTTAGTAAATAGCACTTAAATGTCATTAAGTGTCATTAAGCACTTAATGGCACTGAAAACATCTCAAGAGTCACACACACACACACACACACAAAAGCTGAAGACGAGAAACACTGAACAGCCACGGAAAGAGTCTAGTACCGTGATGGCGAACCTATGGCACCCGTGCCATAGGTGGCATGTGGAGCCATATCTGCAGGCACGCGAGCAGTTGCCCTAGGTCAGCTCCAGCGCGCATGCACGCGCTGGCCAGCTGATTCTCGGCTGGCCCCGCCCATGCCGCCCCTCCCCTCCCAGGAGTCTCCACGCGGCCCGTTTTGGATGCCCGATAAGTACAGGGCTCGTGCGGAGGCTCTAGGGGGGCGTTTCTGGCCTCCAGAGGGCCTCTGGAGGGGTGGGAGGCTGTTTTTGCCCTCCCCATGCTCCAACTAAGCCTCTGGAACCTGGGGAGGGCAAAAAATGGGCCTACCGGGCCCACCAGAAGTTGGGAAACGGGCCGTTTCCGGTCTCCGGGCCGTTTCCGGTCTCCGGAGGCTTCAGGGAGGCCTGCTAGGCCCAAAACAGAGCACGCGGGGGGGGGTCGTGCGTGGAGCAACACCTTTCAGCTGTGGCTAGGGGCACCTTTGCACAGGTCCGTCTTGTGCACCAATTGCGACCCTACTTGGAGAGGGAGGCTTTGCTCACAGTCACTCATGCCCTTGTCACCTCACGGCTGGACTACTGTAACGCGCTCTACATGGGGCTACCCTCAAAGAGCATCCGGAGACTGCAATTGGTACAGAATGCAGCTGCGCGAGCTGTGGTGGGTGTGCCGAGATACACCCACGTAACACCTATCCTCCGCCAGCTGCATTGGCTGCCCATTAGTCTCCGGTCGCAATTTAAGGTGTTGGTTTTAACCTTTAAAGTCCTACATGGTTCAGGGCCGGGTTACCTTCAGGACCGCATCCTGCCACACACCTCCCTTCGACCGGTTAGGTCCCACAGAGTTGGTCTCCTCCAGGTCCCATCAGCCAAACAATGTCGGTTGGTGGGCCCACGGGGGAGAGCCTTCTCTGTGGGAGCCCCGTCCCTCTGGAACCAACTCCCACCAGAGATCCGGACTATCCCCACTCTTCTGGCCTTCCGCAAAGCCGTAAAGACATGGCTCTTCCGGCAGGTGGGGTGAAGAAGATCGGATTCCCCCGGATGAATGGGGGTTTTTTGTTGCTTTTCTTTTTAAATTGTATGTTATGATTTTAAACTGTTTTTATTTACTGTACTGTTCTTATTCATGCTGTATGCCGCCCTGAGTCCTACGGGATTGGGCGGCCTATAAGAACTTTTAATAAAATTAAATTAAATTAAATTAAATTAAATGCGCGGGGGAGCGCGGGGGTTGCACGCACATGTGCGGGGGGCGGGGCAGCAAGGGGGGTCACGAGTGCATGTACAGGGGGCGAGGGGGCATTGAATTATGGGTGTGGGCACGCGCACGCTTTCGCCACCTGAGGAAAAAACGGTTCGCCATCACTGGTCTAGTAGTAATTGGTAAGGAAAGTTTACACCTGGATAACGTGGGGAGGGAAGAAAATGACGGGTGATCCCTAGGGACTTACAACCAAAATTGAGCCCAACATTTCTGTGGCTCAACGAGACAGCTGTTCCGGGAGTTCTGTCTCATTTTACGACCTTTCTCGCCACAGTTGTTAAGCAAATCACTGCAGTTAGTAACTTGGTTGTTAAGTGAATCTGGCTTCCCTCGCTGACTTGGTTTCTCGGAAGATTGCAAAAGAGGAACGCGTGACCCTGGGACACTGCGACCGTCATAAATATGAACCAGATGCCAAGTGTCCGAATTTTGATCACGTGACTGCGGGAATGCTGCAACCGTCATCAGGGTGAAAAACTATCCTATGTCGCTTTTTTCAGTGCTGTTGTAACTTTGATCAGTCACTAAACGAACTGTTGTAAGTCGAGGACTACCTGTAGCTGTAAGTGTGAGGACCAGTCGCAAGTCACTTTTTCCCCAGTGCTGTTGTAACCTGAAACGGTCATTAAATGAACGGCTGCAAGTCGAGGACCAGCCATGCAAACAATGCACAGGACTAAATCCAGGAAGTCCTCGACTTACAACAGTTCACTTAGTGACCAATCAAAGTTACAACGGCGCTGGGGGGGGGAGTGACTTATGACCGTTTTTCACACTTACGACCGTTGCAGCATCCCCACGGTCACGTGATCCAAATTCAGATGCCTGGCGACTGACTCGTATTTATGACGGTCCCAGGGTCACCTGATTCCCTTTTGCGACCAGCAATGTCAATGGGGGAAGAGCCGGATTCACTTAATAACCGGGTGACTAACTTATCAAATGCAGCTTAACAACTGAGGCAAGGAAGGCCGTAACGTGGGGCAAAACTCACTTCACAAAGTGGGCTCCATTCTGGTTGTAAGTCGAGGACAGCCTGTACGGAGCCAGAGGCTTAATTTCGTCTCGCGTCGTCGGAAGGCCTGTCATTTTTTTGGAAAGACAGAGCCCGTCTCCGAATTAAAATGCATCAGGGCACTCAAGGCTCATCCATTCAGCCGGTGCCCTGCCCGTCATGGACAGCAAACAAACAGACTTTGAAAGCTCAAACAAACCTTGTTTGCACAAGAAAAGATGCTGGCCTGGCTCTCAAGCCGCGGTACCCAGAAATCGTTAAGAGCTGCTTTGGACCCAGAGCGATCGCTGTTGCTTACACAAGAGAAATAACACAACAGAAGAGCTGCTGCCCCGAAGGAGACAAGCGGCCGTTGCAAAGAAGGTTTGCCTCCTGAGCATCTTTCATCCGTTCAGACAATCAAGGACAGACAGAGACACTTGTAAGCCATCCAGCACCAGTAAATCTCACCGGGCTGTACACAAGATTTCCGCACCTTTTGTGTTGCTTTAACAATGGCTGCCCTCAATTCGATTCTTTCCCCCAGCTAGGTTGGGGCAGGGTCCTTTCAGCTATGCATCTCCTCTCAAGGGCATTGGGAGTGTTGCACGTTGGCTAAGGCGGGTATTTTTTTAAGAAAAAGAAAGAAATGGGTGGTGGGAATCAATCCTTGAATGGAGCTAACATCCCGAGCTGCTTCACATTCAGGAGGAAGGGGCCAGCGGTCTTCTCTTGGAGAAATTAATTCATCGGGGGTCCTTGATGCTGAGATTTGTGGTTTTCTTGCAGCCATTTCATGACTCAACTAAGTAACATCATCAGTGCTACTGATGCTACAAGGGAGTGGGGATTGTGGAAGAGGAGGAGGAGGAGGAGGAGGAGGAGGAGGAGGAGGAGGAGGAGGAGGAGGAGGAGGAGGAGGAGGAGGAGGAGGAGGAGGAGGAGGAGGAGGAAGGAGAAAGACTGTGGGTCCTTAATGCTCTCTGAGCTTGGTGGTTTTTTTGCAGACGTTTCATTACCAGACTAGGTAATGTCATCAGTGCAAGAAGGGATCGATTGTACTGAAGAGATTTTGTGTGTATCATAAAACCAGGAGAAGAGAGCTATGGCGTGTCCTTGACGAAACTCAACAGGGGCAAAGATAAAACAACTTTCAAACATCATTTTAAGGGGTTGCTCCTCAACAGACTGGCCGGCATTAACAATTCATTTCTTTCTGGCAAAAAAACCAGAAAAAGCCAATTGACAGAGAGTTAATTTGGCAGGGGAAATTGCTGCAACTTTTCCAAGACTGGGCTGTCCTCGACCAAGATGTTTTCAGCGAATACAAAAGAGACCCTTGTCTAGTCTTTGTGAAGTGAAGAGAAGACACAAGGAGGAGGAGGACTGCTTCAGTTCCACCTTTTTAGCTTTTCCTGAATTGGAGAAAATCTTGTTCAGGCGGATGATATTTCTTGCAAAATACAGCGTAGCCCCAGGGGGTCCTTCGAGCTCTCCCAGCTTGGTGGGTTTTTTGCAGACATTTCATTACCCAACTAGGTAACATCATCAGTGCTAGAAGGGAGTGGGGCTTGGGAGGAGGAGGAGGAGGAGGAGGAGGAGGAGGAGGAGGAGGAGGAGGAGGAGGAGGAGGAGGAGGAGGAGGAGGAGGAGGAGGAGGAGGAGGAGGAGGAGGAGGAGGAGGAGGAGGACGATGACGACGACTGCAGGGTCCTTGGTGCTCTCTGGGGGTTGGTCGTTTTCTTGCAGATGTGTCATCACCCAACTAGGTAACATCATCAGTGCTACAAGGGAGTGGGGCTTGGGGAGAGGAGGAGGAGGAAGAGGAGGAGGAGGAGGAAGAAGAGGAAGAGGACTGTGGGGTCCTTGGTGCTCTGGGCTTGGTGGTTTTCTTGCAGACATTTCATTACCCAACTAGGTAATATCATCAGTGCTAGAAGGGAATGGGGCTTGGGAGGAGGAGGAGGAGGAGGAGGAGGAGGAGGAGGAGGAGGAGGAGGAGGAGGACGACGACGACGACGACGACTGCAGGGTCCTTGGTGCTCTCTGGGGGTTGGTCGTTTTCTTGCAGATGTGTCATCACCCAACTAGGTAACATCATCAGTGCTACAAGGGAGTGGGGCTTGGGGAGAGGAGGAGAGGGAGGAAGAGACGAGGAAGGAAGGAGGACGGCTGTGGATTGATCATGTGACCATGGAGATGCTGCAACAGTCATAAGTGTGAAAGTCCCTTTTTTTCAGTGCCATCGTAACTCTGAACTGTCGCTAAATGAACTGTTGTAAGTCGAGGACTCCCTGTACGTGGTGTTGACTGTGGCCACTCAAAAAAAAAACCTCTAAAAAAGGCGCAAAGGCCTTTTTTTCTCTTTGCTCTTTCCTTCAGAGGCAGAGGAGAAGACTCCCAATCGTTAATTTTCACTCAAGGGATTTCAATCGACAATTCAGAATAAACAAAAGGTGTCCAATGGCCACTAAAAATCTCACAACTCCTGCAGCTTCAGCCTGGTGTTAACATTAATACAAACAGTTCATAAAAACCCAGGAATTTCCGACATAAAATATCTTCCCATCTTAAAAGCTTTTCACTGAATTCAGTCTCCGGAAACACAAACAGGGTAAATAAAATAAACATTAATCTTCAGCTATTTGGCATATTTACTCTGTGCCATTATAGCATACGACGTAAAGTCAGTCCTCGGCTTACGACCACAATTGAGCCCAAGATTTCTGTATGCTAAGCGAGACAGTTGTTGAGTGAATTTTGCACATTCTATTCCCTTTCTTGCCGTATTTGTTAAGTGAACCACTGTAGTTGTTCAGTTAGTAACAGGTTCGTGTTAAGCGAATCTATCTTCCCCATTGACTTTGCAAAAGGGGTATCACATCACCCCGGGACACTGTGACCATCATAAATATGAGTCAGTTCCAAAGGAGGTCTGAATTTTGATCCCTGTATGATGCTGTACAGTCGTTAAGGGTGAAAACCGATCCCAAGTCACATTTTTCAGTTCCGTCGTAACTTAGAACCGTCACGAAACGAATGGTTGTAAGTTAAGGGCTATCTGTGCTACGTTCGAGAATCTTAATTAAAGGTGGTAGACCCAGGCAATAAAAGTAGGAGGAAGGAGGCATTAGAATAATAGTAGATATACCTAGAAGAATATATTAGATAGATAGATAGATAGATAGATAGATAGATAGATAGATAGATAGATAGATAGATAGATAGATAGATAGATAGATAGATAGATAGATAGATAGATAGATAGATAGATAGATATAGATATAGATATAGATATAGATATAGATATAGATATAGATATATAGATATAGATATAGATATAGACAGACAGACAGACAGACAGACAGACAGACAGACAGACAGACAGACAGACAGACAGACAGACAGACAGACGGAAAGATGGAAAGATATAAGTTTAAGAATAGCTCCAATGTTGGAACTGTTTGTCTGCTGACCATAAAATGGATTATAATTAGATGTACTCAGGGAAGGACCAGAGAGAGAAGAGGAAGTAGAAAGGAAGGGGAGAGAGAGAGGAGGGAAGTAAAAAAGAGGGAGGGAGGGAGGGAGAAAGAAGGTAGAAGGAAGAGAGGGAGATAGAGGGAGGGGAGTAGTATGATATATGGAAGGAAAGCAGACAGCAGATAAAAGTATAAAAGGAGCAAATTAAGGAATATATTTATGGCATTTTGGATAGAAATGTATAACTATGGATGTTTTCATATTATGGTATATATATATATATATGGATGTTTATGTAAGTTTGGTGGGAAAAAAATAAAAGAAGAAGCTTATTTGAAGAAATAATCAAAATTTCACATCAGGATCACAGAAAATCACAGAAGGTTGCAGGCCTATGCAGATGGGACCCGACAGATTGCAGACTGTCAGCCTTTCTACATCTTCATGCAATCGTTGTTCCATTCCCAGAGTTTATTGCAATTATTATTATTATTATACATTATAAGCAGAAAGAATGAACTGCCTCCTAACGCGACAGCCGCATTAAGGAATGAAGACATTTGCAAGGTGCCAAAACGGAATGCTCTTGGCATAACACGATGTCATCTTATACTATTCTGTAAACTTGTTCAATGTAGTTAATGGAAATAGGCAATGTAAGCACGGTTAAAGTATGTTTGCAAGATTAGTCACAAATTCTGTTCAGTTTATTTAATACAGGTAGTCCTTGGGTTACCAATGCAATTGAGATCGGGATTGCTGTCACCAAGAGATGTGGGCGTAATGTGTGATATCACGTAACTGGAGGTAGTCCCCTAGTTACAACTATTCATTCGTTTCCATCCGCTGCTTCTTGTCCTGCCTTCAGGTGCTTTGGAGAATAGGTGGACCCCCTCACCTTTCTGGCAGCCCCTCAAATATTGGAAGATGCTATCATGTCCCTCCTGGTCCTTCTCCTCTGAGCTTTTACAGAAGACAGAATAACAGAGTTGGAAGGGACCTTGGAGGTCATCTAGTCCAACCCCCAGCTCAAGCAGGAGACCCTACAGTGGCTGTCCAGTCTCTTCTTGAAATCCTCCAGTGATGAAGCACCTGCAACTTCTGGTGGCAAAGTGTTCCACTGGTTAATTGTTCTCACTGTCAGGAAATTTCTCTTCTAGGTTGCAGGACAAGAAGCAACGGATGGAAACTAATGAAGGAGAGAAACAACCTAGAACTAAGGAGACAGTAGAATAATTAACCAGTGGAACAACTTGCCTCCAAAAGTTGTGGGTACTCCAACAATGGAGGCTTTTAAGAAGAGATTGGACAACCATTTGTCTGAAATGGTGTAGGGTTTCCTGCCTGAGCAGGGGGTTGGACTAGAAGACCTCCAAGGTCCCTTCCAACTCTGTTATTCTTTAACACAGCTATCATATCTGTGACACGGTAGCTGTGTTCCAATATTTGAGGGGCTGCCCCAAAGAAGAAGGGGTCAACCTATTCTCCAAAGCACAGGTCACCAAATAGGTGCATTTCATATTAATAAAATGGAAGTTCTCTGATCATTATTTTACAAATCTATTTATTTTTAAAAAAATTCATATTAGTGGTCTGCGGGACTTAAAATTATGAATTAGGGTCCGTGGGATTTAAAATTATGACCTTGGTGGTCCCTGAGGTCCAAAAGGTTGGGGACCCCTGCTCCAAAGCCCCTGAAGGCAGGACACAAAGCAACGGATAGAAACCAATCAAGGAGAGAAGCAACCTGGAATTAAGGAGAAATTTCCTAACAGCGAGAACAATTAACCAGTGGAACGGCTTGCCACCAGAAGTTGTGGATGCTCCAACACTGGAAGTTTTCAAGAGGAGATTGGACAACCATTTGTCCAGAATGGAATAAGGACTCGTGCCTAGGGCAAGGGTTGGACTAGAAGACCTCCAAGGTCCCTTCTAGCCCTACGATTCTATGATAAGACATTAGTAACTGTGACACACGGCAGAATGAGTTTCGCCAAGCAGAAGATTGTGCTTTCAGGCCCCACACCCCGAAACCCCCAGGAATAAATCAGTTCCTGATCACCACTGCGTTGCGGAAGGCTTGACAGATACATATATAAAACAGCAATTTGAACTTATTTATGTCAAAACAGATGATTTCATTATGTGATTTCGCGGGGCATAAATTCTGTAGAAATAATAAACCTTTAGTGGAAACAGCATGCAAAATATTATGACCGGCCAACCAAGAGTAAATTGAATTTTCATTCAATAAGCAATTGAGACGAAAGGGGGAAGTGGATTTGCAATTCCAAGAAGCGAGGTTAAATTTAGAGGCGTATAAAAGATGGAACTTCGCTGAAAAACATTTGAGGGGTTGGGGCCACTCAATATGTTTGGTCTGAGGGAGAAAAGGAAGCCCGGAAATTGCCCTTTTTAAGTATCTGAAGAGCCAGAATTGTTCAGTACTTCCAGAGGACTAGAAACACTGCTTTTCAATTATAAAAAAGATCCACAAATCTGAACTTCGAGAGAGGACACACAGCAGGACATACCTCGACTTACGACCACAGTTGATCCCAAACTTTCTATTGCTAAGCGAGACAGTTGTTAAGTGAGCTTTGCCCCCCTTTGGCTACCTTTCTTGCCACGGTTGTTAAGTGAATCACTGCAGTTGTTAAGTTAGTAACCTGGTTGTTAAGTGAATCTGGCTTCCCCGTTGACTTTGCTTGTCGGAAGGTCGCAAAAGGGGATCACGTGACCCCGGGGGTCCCTTAAACCGTCATAAATGTGAGTGAGTTGCCAAATGTCTGGATTTTGAACACGTGACCAGGGGGATGCTGCAACGGTCGTAAGTCTGAAAAACGCTCCTAAGTCACTTAGTTTTAGGGCTGTTGGAACTTTGATCTTCCTGACAGTGAGGAGAATTAATCCGTGGAACGACTTGCCCAGGGGTGGGCTTCAAAATTTTTAGCAAGGGGTTGCTGGGTGGGCGTGGCCATGATGGCCGGGGCCTAGTCGTCCTCCTGCACCAGGGCGGGGGGGGGGGGGGGCGTTTTTGCCCTACCTGGGCTCTGGAGGCTTTCCTCGATCCTCCGGGAGGGCGAAAACGGCCTCACCAGGATCCGGAGGCCTTCTGGAAACAGGCCCGTTTCTGGTCTTCCTGAACTTCCGGTAGGCCCGATTTTCACCCTCCCCGAGCCTCCGCGCGCGCCCTGCACTTACCAAAATGGGCCGCATGGGGACTCCTGGGAGGGGAGGGGTGGGCCAGCCAGGAGTGGGGTTTGGGGGTTCTCCGAACTGCACAGAATCTTAGCTAGAGGTTCTCCCGAACCCCTGCGGACCCCCAGCAGCCCACCCCTGGTTTGCCTCCAGAGGTTGTGGGTGCTCCATCACTGGAGATTTTTAAGAAGAAACTGGACAGCCATTTGTCTGGAATGGAACAGGGTTTCCTGCCTGAGCAGGGGGTTGGACTAGAAGACCTCCAAGGTCCCTTCTAACTCTGTTATTCTGTTATCTGTTATCAATTAATGAGTGGAATGACTCGCCTCCAGAGGTTGTGGGTGCTCCATCACTGGAGGTTTTCAAGAAGAGATTGGACAACCATTTGTCTGGAATGGAACAGGGTTTCCTGCCTGAGCAGGGGGTTGGACTAGTAGACCTCCAAGGTCCCTTCCAAACAGTATTATTCTATGTTCCAACTTTCAAGAATTCAACATCATGAGTCAAAGGCATGTCACCATTAGCTCCTAAACTCTGCAGTAACCAGATCTGGAGGACTAGGGGAGACATGATAGCAGTCTTCCAATATTTGAGGGGCTGCCTCAAAGAAGAGGGGGTCCACCTATTCTCCAAAGCCCCTGAAGGCAGGACAAGAAGTAACGGATGGAAACTAATCCAGGATAGAAGCAACTTGGAATTAAGGAGAAACTTCCTAACAGTTAGGACAATTAACCAGTGGAACAGCTTGCCACCAGAAGTTGTGGGTGCTCCATCACTGGAGATTTTTAAGAAGAGATTGGAATGGTATAGGGCAGTGAGGCGAACCTATTTTTTTTGCTTGGGTGCCAAAAAGGCGCGCGCGTGTGCCCACATCCATAATACAATGCCCTCGCCCCGCGCATGTGCACACAACACCCCCCACGCTGCCCCCCCAAGCATGCACCCAGGCCTCACTGAAGCCTCTGGACTTCCGGTAGGCCCGTTGGGCCGTTTTTTGCCCTCCCCAGGCTCGGGAGCCTTTCCTGAACATAACATCTGGACATCTGGAACATAACTTTCATCAGCCCTGACATCTGGAATGTGACTCCCGCCATTCCTGGCATCTGGAACACAACTTTCATCAGCCCTGACATCTGGAATGCGGCTCTCATCATTTCTGGCATCTGGCATCTAACTCTCACTATCCCTGTTGTCTGGACTGCAACGTCCACTGCCCCCAACATCTGGAACACAGGTCCCATTGGTCCTAACATCTGGAACACAAGCCCCATCATTCCTGCTATCTGGTGCATGGGAACTGTGACCCAGCACAGCTGGAAAGCTCCCCCCCCCACCCGCCCACGTGAAAGACGACTACAGGCGAAATTTTCTTAGTGCCATCTTCCGTTTCCAGCCCGGGTGTGCAAAATTAATTTAGTAGAAACCAGAATTGAATTCAGATCAGAACCGGAATGAAGAAAAATCATCCAACACGCTACTTTTGCTACGAGCTACGAGATTGAAGTCTCAAATGCAAGAAAACCTCAGTCCTCAGAGCGGTTCCTGCCAAAAAGGGCACTTAAACTTCGCCCTGATTCCCAAACAGGCCTCTTGGTTTCTGCAGCTTTCTTAGCAAATAAAAATGAGAAACAAGTTGCATCCCAGGGCTGATTGTGAAAATCTGCCCCTGTGTGCCCAGAAAAAGAACAAAAGGCAGAAGAGTCCTTAAAAAAGCAGCTGGGGGGGAGGAAAGAATTGATGGACAAGCTGCATTCTAGAAAAATCAGTGCTTTTTAAGATGATTATAATATCCAGAAATCAGCCATCCAGTAGACACAATAGATGTAAACAACATCTACAGACTGTGCAAGAGAGACAATTAACCAGCCAAAAAAGGGAACAAAAAGACAAAATGAGCAGAGATTAACTCCAAGATTAACATCAGACCAACAATCTGCAAGTAAACAATACCCCAATCAAGGAACTGCCAGACAAACTGACATTAAACAGTCCAACCAAAGCTGGCTGAGGAATTCTGGGAGTTGAAGTCCACAAGTCTTCAAGTTGCCAACTTTGGGGACCGCTGGCCTACACTGAGTAGTTCTGTACCAGAGACAAATTCCTTCACATTTGGCCAAATAGAATACAGGTAGTCCTCGACTTACGACCACAATCGAGCCCGGAATCTCTGTCCCTAAGTGAGAAATTTGTGAAGTGAGTTTTGTCCCATTTTACGACTTTTGCTTGAGTGTTTCCGTTAAGTGAATCACTGCCGTTGTTAAATGAGTAACACAATTGTTAAGGGAATCTGACTTCCCCGTTTTTGCTTGTCAGAAGGTCGGCAAAGCGGATCACGTGATCCCAGGACACGGTGACCGTCGTAAATATGAGTCAGCTGTTAAACATCCGAATGTAAATCATGTGACCATGGGGAGACTGCAATGGTCATAAGTGTGAAAAACGATCATTTTTTTCAGCGCCGTTGTGCCTTCGGTCACTAAATGAACTGTTGTAAGTCAAGGTTACCTGTATTCAAGTATTACAGATTTCAGATTATTAGAGTTGGAAGGGACCTTGTAGGTCATCTAGTCCAACCCCCCGCTCAAGCAGGAGTCCCTACACCATTTTGGACAAATGGCAGTCCAATCTCCCTTTGAAGGTCTCAAGTGTTGGAGCTCTCACAACCTCCGCAGGCAAGCTGTTCCACTGGTTGATCGCTCTCACCGTCAGAAAGTTTCTCCTTATTTCCAGGTTGAATCTCTCCTTGTTCAGTTTCCAACCATTATTCCTTGTCTGGCTTTCAGGTGCTTTGGAAAATAGCTTGACCCCCTTCCTCTCTGTGGCAACCCCTCAAGTATTGGAAGACTGCTATCATGTCTCCCCTGGTCCTTCTCTTCACTAGACTGGCCATGCCCAGTTCCTGCAACCGCTCTTCGTATGCTATAGTTTCCAGTCCCCTAATCACCTGGTTGCTCTCCTCTGCACTTTCTCTAGAGTTTCAATGTCTTTCTTGTAGTGTGGGGACCAAAATTGGATGCAGTACTCTAGGTGTGGTCTAACTAAGGCTTTATAGAGTAGTATTAGTACCTCCCTAGTCCTTGATTGTATCCCTCTATTAATGCAGTTTAGGATTGCATTGGCTTTTTTGGCTGCCGCTGCACATTGCTGGCTCATATTTAGTTGGTTGTCCACCAAGACTCCAAGATCCCTCTCGCAGTCACTGCTATTGAGTGTGATTTCACCCAGTTTATATGTACAGTATATCTTTGGTTTTTCTTACCTAGGTGTAGGATTTTACTTTTCTCTGCACTGAATTTCATTTTATTAGATTGGGCCTAGTGTATTCAGTCTCCTAACTTTTCAAATTCTGTGCCAACCTTCAGGCTGTTTGCTCAAATTCCCCATCAAAAGCACAACAGATTCAGATGAAGGATCGTTTATTTTACTTCTCGTCCCAGTCCTGCGAAAAAGACCCGTCAAATGCTGAACGATCCCTAGACTAATTCCTTCCTTCCCTGGTTTTTCTTCCATTTTCCCAGACGCTTTTAAAAACACTGGAACTGAGGGCAGGAAGCCATGACGCTGAAGTTGCCGCCCTGTTACAAACCATTATCTTTAATCTAATCTAATTGGGAGGAATTCTCCTTTCAGATTTGCTGTCGGTTTTCATTAGAAGTCTCTATTAAAGTTGCTAAGAGAGGACAAAATCGTTTTTTCTGCTTTGGCTTCAAGGTCTGTAAGGAATCCCTGCCTGGAAATTATCACTTAAGGGACGAGGCGGTGTTACTCTTGCAGAATACAGATAGTCTTTGACTTACAACAGTCCGTTTAGTGACCATTCAAATTTACAAGGGCGTCGAACAAAAGGGACTTACAACCGTTTTTCACCCTTACGACCGATGCAGCATCCCCGTGGTCATGTGATCAAAATTCAGATGCTTGGCATCGAAGTGTCCCGGGGTCACATGATCCCCTTTTGTGACCTTCTGAAGCAAAGTCAATGGGGAAGCCAGATCCACTTCACGACCATGTTAAAGAGGAGAAGGGGGAGGGGGAGGGGGAGGGAGAAGAGGAGAAGATGAAGAAGGAAGGAAGGAAGGAAGGAAGGAAGGAAGGAAGGAAGGAAGGAAGGAAGGAGGGCGGGAGGGAGGGAGGGAGGGAGGGAGGGAGGAGGAGGAGGAGGAGGAGGAGGAGGAGGAGGAGGAGGAGGAGGAGGAGGAAGAAGAAGAAGAAGAGGAGGAGGAAGAAGAAGAAGAAGAAGAAGAAGAAGAAGAAGAAGAAGAAGAGATGAAGGAAGGAGGAAGAGGAGGAGGAGGAGGAAGAGGAGGAGGAAGAAGAAGAAGAAGAGATGAAGAAGGGAGGAGGAGGAGGAGGTGGCGGAGGAGGAAGAAGAAGAAGAAGAAGAAGAAGAAGAAGAAGAAGAAGAAGAAGAAGAAGAAGAAGAAGAAGAAGAAGAAGAGGAGGAAGAAGAGGAAGAGGAAGAAGAAGAAGAAGAAGAAGAAGAAGAAGAAGAAGAAGAAGAAGAAGAAGAAGAAGAAGAAGAAGAAGAAATGAAGGAAGGAGGAAGAGGAGGAGGAGGAGGAGGAGGAAGAGGAGGAGGAAGAAGAAGAAGAGATGAAGAAGAAGAAGAAGAAGAAGAAGAAGAAGAAGAAGAAGAAGAAGAAGAAGAAGAAGAAGAAGAAGAAGAAGAAGAAGAAGAAGAGATGGAGAAGGAAGGAGAAGGGGGAGGAAGAAGAGGAAAAGATGAAGAAGGAAGGAAGGAGGAGGAGGAAGAGGAGGAGGAGGAAGAAGAAATGAAGAAGGAAGGAGGAGGAGGAGGAAGAGGAAGAGGAGGAGGAAGAAGAAGAGGAGATGATGAAGGAAGGAGGAGGAGGAGGAGGAGGACGAGGATGAGAAGGACGAGAAGGAGAAGGAGAAGGAGAAGAAGGAGGAGGAGGAGAAGGAGGAGGAGAAGGAGGAGAAGGAGGAGGAGAAGGAGGAGGAGGAGGAAAAGGAGATGGAGGAGGAAATGGAGGAGGAGGAGATGAAGGAGGAGGAGGAGGAGTTGGAAGAGTTGGAGGAGGAGGAGGAGATGGAAGAGGAGGAGGAGAAGAAGGAGATGGAGGAGGGGGGAGGAGGAGGAGGAGGAGGAGAAAAAGAAGAAGGAGAAGGAGAAGAAGGAGAAGGAGAAGGAGGAGATGGAGATTCAGGAGAAGGGGAAGAGGAAGAGGAAGAGGAAGAAGCAGCAGCCACCCTTCCAGAGGTTTCTGGAGACAATTCAGGTCAGGTGAGGCGTGTCTTCTGCTGGGCTGACCTCCCAAGGCAACTAGAGGAAAGAGACATTCCGAGAGTTGTGCCTCAGGCTGTAACAAATGTGAAACGCCGCAACGCACCCCTAACAACCTCTACTTCCAGCACTGGCATTGGGCGCATAAGTACCTTCGCACGCGAGTGATGCCACTTTTACGCTTGTAATGAGATTTTCAATGCTTCGTCACCCCTCCAATTATCTACGTTTTCAAATATCAGAAGTGCCGTATTAATCTAATAAAGGGGGCCAGCCAGGCCTTGGCATGATAAGGACAAATCTGGAGGTCATTTATTCACAGAATGCTAGAAAAAGACATAGAAGGCTCCATCCGTCCAATTTTGCCCTGCAAATACAGGAAGTCCTCAACTTACAACAATTCGGTTAGTGACCATTCGAAGTTACGACTGAACTGAAAAAAATGACTTACGGCCGGTTTTCCCATATATATGACCGTTGCAGCATTTCCCCCGTGGTCACGTGGTCAAAATTCAGACGCTTGGCAAACCGACACGTATTTATGACGGTCGCAGTGTCCCTGGGGTCACGTGATCCACTTTTGCGACCTTCCGACAAGCAAAGTCAATGGGGGAGACCAGGTTCACTTAACGACCGTGCGACTAACTTCACCACTGCAGGGATTCATTGAACATATGTGGCAAGAAAGGTCGCACAACGAAGCAACATTCACTTAGCACCACGTTTCACTTAGCAACAGACATTTTGGGTTCAATTCTGGTCGTAAGTAGAGGACTAGCTGTAAAAAGATATTCACCTCTGCTAAACAGACCTTTGTGTACCCATAAAGCCAAAATGAAAAGGCAAGCTTTTTTTTTTTCCTCAGCAAGCCACAAATATAAACACAAAGGCAAACCGGCTAACAGTATTACATAAATCCGGATCTATGAATAGACATTTAAGAGATTTTTCAATACATTAGTACATGATTTAGTGTGGTACATTAGCAAGGATGACTAATTCCAAGAGGTGTACCTCCCCAACTCACCGAGAATCTTACAACACCTTGAAGATTAATCACCTGTTGCACCTATATTTACAGGGGAATTAAATTTCCCTCAACTTCATTAACCGCCAAAGGAGCAATTAAATATGCATCAACCATCAGGGGAAACAGTTGGAAAAGCAGGAGGTGGAATTTAGCTTTGAAGTTTGGCGATCTTTAAAGGTTACAGCTAATCCTGGACTTTTACAGCAATGGAGTCCAAAATTTCTGTCGCTAAGCGAGACAGTTGTTGAGTGAGTTTCCCCACACACACACTTTACGGCCTTCTTGCCACCGTCGTTAAGAGAATCACTGCAGTTCAAATAGTCACATGGTGGTTAAGTGAACTTGGGCTCCCCGTTGACTTTGCTTGTCGGAAGGTCGCAAAAGGGGATCACGTGACCCCGGGACGCTGCAGCCGTCATAAATACCAGTCGGTGGCCAAGCGTCTGAATTTTGATCACGTGACCACAAGGGGAGGCTGCAATGGTTGTTAAGTGTGAAAAACGGTCATAAGTCGCTTTTTCTCAGTGCCTTTGTAACTTCGGTCACTAAAACAAATGTTTATAAGTCGAGGATTAATTGCACTTAATTCTATTTAAAAAGTCGTTGAGGCCACTAGGGGGTATGTCTTTGTCCTCAGGGGTCACCCGACTGGTGCGAATGGGTCCAGAGCCTTCTTGGACCTGCTGAAAGGACCATGTTGGGCTCTCTGCGGGATGCTTTATGCCCTGTGTCCCTTCCCTGTTGAACCCAGGCACAGGCGGATTACAGATTAACACAGTTGGAAGGGACCTTATAGGTCCGTGATGGCGAACCTATGGCACGGGTGCCACAAGTGGCACGCGGAGCCATATCGGTGGGCACGCGAGCTCAGGTCCGGCGCGCATGTGTGCACCGGCCGGCTGATTTTTGGGCCTTCTGGGTCCACTGGGAGTCGGGAAACAGGTTGTTTCCAGCCTCCAGAGGGGGTGGGGAAGGCCGTTTTCACCCTCCCCAGGCTCCTAGAAAGACTCTGGAGCCTGGGGAGAGCGAAAAATGGGTGTGCCATTGCATGCTGGGAGCAGGGGGGTCATGCGCGCATGCGCGGGGGTGTATGGAATTATGGGTGTGGGCACGCACACGTAATCCCCCGCATTCCCCCCCCTTTTGGCACGCGAACCAAAAAAGGTTCGCCATCACTGTTATAGGTCATCTAGTCCAGTGTTTCCCAACCTTGGCAAGTTGAAGATGTCTGGACTTCAACTCCCAGAATTCCCCAGCCAGCAAATGCTGGCTGGGGGATTCTGGGAGTTGAAGTCCAGACATCTTCAACTTGCCAAGGTTGGGAAACACTGATCTAGTCCAACCCCCCCCCCCCCCCGCCCAAGCAGGAGACCCTACACAGTTTCTGACAGATGGCAGTCCAGTCTCTTCTTGAAAGCCTCCAGGGATGAAGCTCCCACAACTTCCGCAGGCAACTTCTGTTCCATTGGTTGATTGTCCTCACTGTCAGAAAGTTCCTTATTTCCAAGTTGAATCTCTCCTTGATCAGTTTCCATCCATTATTCCTTTGTCTGGCCTTCAGGTGCTTTGGAAAATCGCTTGACCCCCTCCTCTCTGTGGCAGCCCCTCAAATATTGGAAGATGCTATCCTGTCTCCCCTGGTCCTTCTCTTCACTAGACTAGCCATGGCCAGTTCCTGCAACCGTTCTTCTTATGTTTTAGCCTCCAGTCCCCTGATCATCTTTGTTGCTCTTCTCTGCACTCTTTCTAGAGTCTCAACATCTTTTTTACAGTGTGGAGACCAAAACTGGCTGTTGGGGATGAGTCTCTGCTGCCTCCATCTTAAACTGAAGCGCAAATGGTTCCTGTACTCTGCGATTTTTCTGGAAATACGTCCATACTCCCGCACCGTTCGAAGGTTGTTCATCCAAAAGTGGATAGTTAAAAGTCTATGGAGAGTGTCAGTCATCCAGGTCATGGTTGTCCTTGGATGAGAAGCGAGACGTCTTCAAAAGAAAAAACCAGAAAGTCCAGTTGCCTCTTGAAAAAGCACCTCTGGGACAACTGAGGACACAGACAAACCTCCCAGTGGCCTCAACGATTCTCTAAAAAGGATGCAAATGACCAGCTGTCTGCAAGGAGTATCAATCCTTCCATTCCCCGCCGTCCAGGCAGAGCTAAAGAAGCTTCTTGGATGAGAAGCGAAATGTCTTCAAAGAAAAAAACAGAAAGTCAAACTGCCTTCTGAAAAATAGCACCTTTGGGACAACCGTGACCTGGATGGCTGAGAACCTCCATAGATGTTCTATTAAAAAAAGAAACCAATAAGTGTTCATAAAACGAATCCCTTAAAGCCATGATGGCGAACCTATGGCACGCATGTCACAGGTGGCACGCAGAGCCCTCTCTGCGGGCACCCGTGCCATCGCCCAGCTGACAAGCTGATTTTCGGGTATCTGCCGTGCATGCGCAGAGGGTGGGGCGCATCCCCAGGGTCTGGAGGCTCTCCTTGAGCCTCCGGGAGGGCGAAAAGAGGCTCCCCCTGGCTCCGGAGGCTGGAAATGGGCCTGTTTCTGGACTTATGGAACTTCCGGGAGGCCCGTTTTTTGCCCTCCCCAGGCTCCGGAGACTTTTCTCCAGCCTCCGGGAGAGCGAAAACGGCCTCCCACAGGCTCTGGAGGCCCTATGGAGGGGGAGGGGGAGCGCGGGGGATTCCACATGCATGCACAGTGGAGCACGCGCGCATGCACGGGGATGGGGGACACAGGAGGTGTCGCGCACGCATTGCATTATGGGTGCTGGCACTCGCACGCGTGTACGCTTTCAGCACGCGACGAGGAAAAGGTTAGCCATCCCTGCCTTAAAGCATTTCTGAAGCACACTTAGAGCAGCTTCTATGTGACCCAGCCTCCTAAAGCGCCTTCTCTTTTCACGCAATCCTTGTCTCTTCCTAAATTGCATTTCGTATTCTGCATGTGTCTCCATCTTGAAAGGGAGGGCAGAAGTCGCGAAAATAATGACTTTGCTGCACTGAGTTGGTGGCAGACCTTGGAAGGAGACCGCTGATGTCTCGCGTTTCAGTGTTCGCTATTCCACTCGCCCGGCGTGGACATCTGCAGGGAAGGCAGGGACCCGTGAGGTCATCGCAACAACACAATGACAATTCCATCGTTGCGGAGCCGGAGCTGGAGGTCACAGGACCGATTTTAGCGTTTCTGTCTTCTCCCAGATCGGTGGTCGGGTCTTCCTATCCGCGATGTGCAAAAACCTCTCCGGACAATAACAAATCGAGACCACTCAAGAGTCGTAAAAACTGATTGTGCAAATGAAAGATTTTTTTAAATGAAAGTAGAATTAAAAGGCGCCACAAAATACTTGGTCCACAAAGCCTGCCTTTAGCGGCCAACTAGAGGAGGCGTCGGGAGGAATTCTAATTAGTGGCCTAGAAAAGGATGATGAATAGACTGTCTCCTACGAATAAAATTGATTCCCAAGCAGCCGTGTTGTTTAAATAAACTGATGTTGTCTCCCATTCGTGGAATTCAATTTACATACTGCAAAGCTTTAACAAATGTCTGATTTGGCCATCCCCAAGCCATTCTCTTTAAAAGGCGCGACATAAAAATGTTAATATTTAATGCATTCAATGCATCTTCAACCGGTTTGCTTCGTTGCCTCAATTCGGGGTTTTTAATCTTCCTGTCCAATAAACTAGATTGAATTGATAGCTAGATTCGAGTTCAAGAAAGCTCACTTCGAGTTCCGTATTCGAGGGGCTGCCACAAAGAAGAGGGGGTCAAATTATTCTCCAAAGCACCAGAAGGCAGGACAAGAAATAATGGTTGGAAACGGATCAAAGAGAGAAGCAAGCTGGAATTAAGGAGGAATTTTCTAACAGTGAGGACAATTAACCAGTGGAACAGCCTGCCACCAGAAGTTGTGGGTGCTCCATCACTGGAGGTTTTTAAGAAGAGAAAAGACAGCCACTTATCTGAAATCGTATAGGTTCTGCTTGAGCAGTGGGTTGGACTAGAAGACCTCCAAGGTCCCTTCCAGCTCTATTCTATTCATGAAAGCATTTCTGAATTGTAGTCATGGTGGCTTTTTAAATAATAATAATAATAATAATAATAAAGGAAGTTTTCTAAAGCCAACATGTGAGGGAAGACAAGAGACAGAAAGTGACTCACCAGTATTTTGATTTCCTTCTGCAAAGAAGAGGGAACATACACAGCTCTATCTTAATTGCATCCCATTTGCTAGAGATGGAAATTTTAAATATCTCAGATGGGGGAATTTGCACGCAAGCCTATCGTCGTTTAAAAACCATTTAAATCCAGGTGATCGTTTTTTGTAGAAGAATGCGAGCCACTTGTGAGATGCACCAGGATGAAAAGAAACGTCCACAGCTGCCCAGCAAAAGAAATTAATTTAGCTAGGGAGCCCTTGACTTACAACCCCAACTGAACCTCAGATTTCTGTTGCTAAGCGAGGCGGTTGCTAAGCGAGTCGTGCCCAATTTTACGACCTTTTGGCCATGATTCTTAAGAGCAGGGGTCCCCAAACTCAGCAACTTTAAGACTTGTGGACTTCAACTCCTAGAATTCTCCAGCCAGCTGGCTGGAGAATTCTAGGAGTTGAAGTCCACAAGTCTTAAAGTTGCTGAGTTTGGGGACTCCTGCTTAAGAGAATCACTACAGTTCTTAAGTGAATCAGGCGGTCATTAAGCGAATTTGCCTTCTCCTATTGACTTTACTTTTTAGGGAAAGTTGCAAATGACAATCCAGGACCCCTGGACGCTGCAATGTTTGCTGGTTGCCAAACACCTGAGCTGCGATCATGAGACAGTTGGGGTGCTGCAACATTCAAATAAGTGTTAGAATGTCATGTCAAACATTCTAATCTTATTGCATTCTTTGACAAAGTGATAAAATTAGTGGACCAGAGGAATGCTGTCGATGTGGTTTACTTGGACTTCAGTGAGGCATTTGATAAAGTAGACCATAACCTACTACTAGATAAAGTAGAAAAATGTGGGATGGACAGCAACATCACCAGATGGATTCAAAACTGGCTAACCAACCGCACTCAACGTGTAGTGCTCAATGGAACTGCATCTACATGGAGGGAAGTATGCAGTAGAGTACCCCAAGGCTCTGTTTAGGCCCAGTACTCTTCAACATCTTTATCAATGACTTGGACGAGGGAATAGATGGGGAACTCATCAAATTTGCAGATGACACCAAACTGGCAGGAATAGCCAACACTCCAGAAGATAGGCTCAAGATACAGAAGGATCTTGACAGACTTGAACATTGGGCGCTGTCAAACAAAATGAAATTCAATGGTGAAAAAAGTAAGGTTCTACATTTAGGCAAGAAAAACAAAATGCACAGGTACAGTATATGTGGTACCTTGCTCAACAGTAGTAACTGTGAGAGGGATCTTGGAGTCCTAGTGGACAACCATTTAAATATGAGCCCGCAGTGTGCAACAGCTGCCAAAAAAGCCAATGCAATCCTAGGCTGCATAAACAGAGGGATAGAATCAAGATCACGTGAAGTGTTAATACCACTTTATAATGCCTTGGTAAGGCCACACTTGGAATACTACATCCAGTTTTGGTCGCCACGATGTAAAAAGGATGTTGAGACTCTAGAAAGAGTGCAGAGAAGAGCAACAAAAATGATTAGGGGACTGGAGGCCAAAACATATGAAGAATGGTTGTAGGAACTAGGTATGTCTAGTTTAATGAAAAGAAGGATCAGGGGAGACATGATAGCAGTGTTCCAATATCTCAGGGGTTGCCACAAAGAAGAGGGAGTCAAACTATTATCCAAAGCACCTGAGGGTAGAACAAGAAGCAATGGGTGGAAACTAAACAAGGAGAGAAGCAACTTAGAACTAAGGAGAAATTTCCTGACAGTTAGAACAATTAATCCGTGGAACAGCTTGCCTCCAGAAGTTGTGAATGCTCCAACACTGGAAGTTTTTAAGAAGAGGTTAGACAACCATTTGTCTGAAGTAGTGTAGGGTTTCCTGCCTAGGCAGGGGGTTGGACTAGAAGACCTCCAAGGTCCCTTCCAACTCTGTTGTTATTATTATTGTTATTATTATAAGTGTGAGAACTTGTCATAGGTCACTTTTACCAGTACCGTTGTAACTTTGAATGGTCGTTAAACGAATGGTCGTAAGTCGAGGACTACCTCTACGCCGCTAGGATGAAAAGCACTCCTTTGACGTATTCTTGGTTAGGTGTTTTGCATGGCATCTATTCAAGTGGACTAGAGATGGTCCTCTGTTTACGACCACAATTGAGCTTCTGTGTCTAAGTGAGACAGGTAAGTAATTTTTGTCCCGTTTACGACCTTTGTGGCCACCGTTGTTAAGTGAATCGCCGCAGTTGTTAAGTTAGTCACACGGTTGTTAAGTGAAACTGGTCTCCCCCTTGACTTTGCTCGTCAGGTCGCAAAAGCGGATCACGTGACCTCAGGACACTGCGACCGTCATAAATATGGACCAGCTGCCAAGCGTCCGAATTTTGATCACGTGGCCATGGGAATGCTGCAAAGGTCGTAAGTGTGAAAAACGGTCTTAAATCACTTTTTTTTTCAACCCCACTGTGACTGTGAACAGTCACTAAATGAACTTTTGTAAATTGAGGACAACCTGCATTTCACAAATTTCAGAGTTCCGGATTAATGAGACGATGGCAAAGCAAACACAAAAGGCGATTCACAAAGTGCGTTAGCCCTCCTGCAGCATCTCTGTCAAACCATTAAAGCAGCCGTGTCCTTAGGAAAGAGTTCTGTGACTGCCTTGGATACCGCCCCATCTTTCTGTACACGTGTCTGCATACAAATGACACTTCCCCTTGGTTAAGCGGCAAAGCGAAGCAGCCGCATTTACACGGGCAGACAAACAGCCACAGAAGCTTCAAAAGAGTCCTAGTGGACAACCATTTAAATGTGAGCCAGCCGAGAGCTGCAGCTGCCAAAAAAGCCAACACAGTTCTAGGCTGCATTAACAGAGGGATAGAATCAAGATCACACGAAGTGTTAATACCACTTTATAATGCCTTGGAAAGGCCACACTTGGAATACAGCATCCAGTTTTGGTCGCCACGATGTAAAAAGGATGTCGAGACTCTAGAAAGAGTGCAGAGAAGAGCAACAAAGATGATTAGGGGACTGGAGGCTAAAACACATGAAGAACGGTTGCAGGAACTGGGAATGTCTAGTTTAATGAAAAGAAGGACCAGGGGAGACATGATAGCAGTCTTCCAATATCTCAGAAGCTGCCACAAAGAAGAGGGAGTCAACCTATTCTCCAAAGAACCTGAAGGTACGACAAGAAGCAATAGATGGAAACTAATCAAGGAGAGAAGCAACCTGGAATTAAGGAGGAATTTCCTGACAGTGGAACAGCTTCCCACCAGAAAGTTGTGAGTGTTCCAACACTGGAAGTTTTTAAGAAAAGATAAGACACCCATTTGTCTGGGATGGTATACGGCCGTGATGGCAAACCTTTGGCAAGTGTGCCAGAGGTGGCACGCAGAGCCCTCTCTGTGGGCATGCACGCCGTTGCCAGCTGTTCTTCCGGATTCCATCGTGCGCATGCGCGCAGAAGAGCTGGTCCGGCACGCATGCACATCGGCCAGCTGCGCCGGAACCCGGAAGAGAGCAGCTGGCCGGCGTGCATGTGCACAACGGAACCCGGAAGAGCAGCTGGCTGCCCCACGCACCGGCCAGCTGCTCTCTTCCAGATTCTGGCGCTCTGGCGGGCATGCGCGCATGCACGCACGCTCCAGTTTTGGCACTCAGTGCAGAAAAGTCACTGGTATAGGTATCCTGCTTGAGCAGGGGGTTGGACTAGAAGACCTCCAAGCTCTCTTCCAACTGTTATTCTATTAAAGCAGCTATTTCAGCATTCAAAAGGACATGGCTGCTTTAATAAGAAACATCTTTCTCAAATACCTTGCACGACCCCTAATGACGATCATGTCAGGTTAAGGAAGGGGAATGAGCAAGGCACAAACCTTCAATGCCCCCTGCAAGTTAAATTCATCAATAGAAGGGATTCTCCCAATATTTAATTAAACGCTATTACTCAGTGTGTATATCTTCTTTGCATGTATTATTGGCAAATGGGAAGGTCACCAATTCTTTTAACTGCTTCCCTTTGCCTTTCGCAACCTGTTTATTCATGCTGACGATATCACTGATCTACACTTGCACAATTCTTAGAGTTCTGCGCAAAACGAGATCGAGAGAGATAAAGCAATTACCAAAAATAAACACCGATGCATTTCTCTACGTTGGCAGGTAGCACCATTTAGAAAGAAGTCAACACAAGTTAAGGGAAAATGTGACAAGGATCCCGACAAACGCTACGAGAAGTTATAATTCAGTAAAAAAAAGGGGGGTGTAATGACTTTTCGTTTTAGTACATTTTTGTTATTCCCAATTTTATCACATTATCATGATCCCGGGGCAAGCCGTAAACATTTATGAAAGGTGTTTAGTGTGTATTTCAGGAATATTCAAATGTATAAATTGTTAACGTGGGAAAAAAGGAGGGGGAATGAACTCTCCAGTCGGCTTACAAATTATAAGTGCCTTTTTCTCCTACAGATATGGAGTGCCACCAAACAGTCTGTCCCTCCACTTACATTTTGTTTAAACAATATTTACAGGTAGTCCTCAACTTACGACCACAACCGAGCCCAAAATTTCCATGGCTAGGCAAGACAGTTGCTAAGCGAGTTTTGCCCCATTCTACGACTTTTCTTGCTTAAGCGGATGACTGCAGTTGTTACGTTACTAAAACGGTTGTTCAGTGAATCTTGGCTTCCCCACTGACTTTGCTTATTGGACGGTCGCAAAAGGGGATCGTGTGACCCAGGGAGGCTGCGGCCGTCATAAATACGAGTCAGTTGTCAAGCGTCTGGATTTTGAACAGGTGACCGCAGGGACCACTGCATATTTGCTTAGTGACTGGGATGATTTGTCGCAAAAAGAGGCAAGTAAAATTAGGTCAGTCATGTGACCGCTCTGTTTTACAACCATTATGCGTTACAACTGTGATGGGCAGGCTCCATTATACGGTTGTAACTTGAGGACTACCTCAATTCA
>JALIGW010000006.1:70394499-70406999 GCA_023053685.1 Diadophis punctatus similis | reverse complement strand
CCCACGTTGGCGTCCTCAATGAGGCCCACTGCTGTTGTCGTCATCCGCACACTTCACAATATGGTTGGTGGCAAAGCTGGCACAACAGTCATGGGTCAACCGGACGAACAGCAGAGGACTTAGGACGCCGCCCCTGAGGAGAACCTGTGCTCGAGAAAACCTGAACTATCTACCTGAAGGCCGGACAAGGAACAATGGATGGAAACCGGTCAAGGAAAGATTCAACCTGGAAATAAGGAGGAATTTTCTGACAGTGAGAACAATCAACCGATGGAATAGAAGTTGCCTTCGGAAGTTGTGTGAGCTTCATCCTTGGAGGCTTTCAAGAAGAGATTGGACTGCCATCTGTCAGAAATGGGCTAGGGCAGTGATGGCTAACCTTTTCGGCACCGAGTGCCAAAAGCGCGCACGCACACACCCATAATGCAATGCGTGCATGACCACCACCACCCCTGCATGCCCCGCACATGCACGCACGACCCCCGCGCATTTGCACGCGACCCCCCGTGCGACCCGCCTCCCACGCATGTGTGTGTGTCTCCTGCATGCGCCCCGCCCCCAGCGCATGTATGGCAGGAGGCACACGCGCAGCAAAGCAAAGCTGGGGTGACGGCTTGCGTGCCCGCAGAGAGGACTCTGCGTGCCACCTGTGGCACGCGTGCCCTAGGTTCACCATCACGGGGCTAGGGTCTACTGCTTTGGGGGGGGGGGGGTGGACTAGAAGACCTACAAAGTTCCTTCAAGCCTGTTATTCGGAACTAGGAAGCTAAGAACATCAGACCGGCCAGATTAAAAAGTAGAAGGTGCAAAACTGGTGAAACAATGGACACTGTGATATTCTGGACACAAAAAAACCAGAGTTGATCTAATGCAGCTTTTCTCAACCATGGCAACTTTTAAGAGGTGTGGAACTCCCAGACTTAGCCGACTGAACAACAACAAATGTTGTCTGAACCTAGATCAAGGCAAGATTGCAGGTTATAGGATGATGGTTTGATTTACATTACAGGTAGTCCTCAGCTTACGGCCATCATTGAGCACAGAGGCATGGTTCGTAAGTCATGCCGGTCATTAAGTAGGTCGCTGCATGACCGCACCTGATTTTACGATCTTTTCTGAGCTGGCTGTAAAGTGAATCACCACGGTCATTAAACACCGCGGTCTTTAAAGGGACCATCACAACTGCAGAACCGAATGCATTCTCCGCAGGGGGCGTTTTCTGACGGACACTGAAAGCAAACGTCATACATCACAGTGACCTGACTCGGATACTGCAACGGCCGCAAATGCAGGCCGGTTAGAAGTGCCCAAAATTCAGTCAGATGACAGAAGGGGGAGGGGAGGTCGGAGGTCCAAAGCCAGCTTGTAAGCAGCCCTGGAGAGGCCTGCTCTAACTTTGAAACTACTGGTCGTAAGTCGAAGACTAGCTGTGTACAGGTAATCCTCGACTTACGACCACAATAGAGGCCAACATTTTTGTTGCTAAGTGAGGCATCTGTTAAGTGAGTTTTCCCCATTTTACAACCTTTCTTGGCCCAGCTGTTAAGTGAATCACTGCAGAGTAACATGGCAGTGAACTGAATCTGGCATCCCCACTGACTTCGCTCATCAGACTGACGCAAAAGGGGGATCCCATGACCCCCTGGACACGGTGACCGTCACAAAAGTGAGCTGGTTACCAAGCATCTGAATTTTGATCATGTGACCCTGGGGATGGTGCAAAAGTCGTAAATGGTCGTAAGCCGCTTTTTTCTGCGCCGTTGTAACTGCGGTCACTAAACGGACTGTCGTTAAGTCGAGGACCACCTGTAATACTGAGGAATAGACCAAGAAATTGCAGAATAATAGAGAAAGGTGTGTGCCAGGCCTGGAAGCCATCTTGGGCCGTGGATCTTCAAGCCTGCCACGTTTAGTGCTGTGGGAAACTGGGAAGGGGGATTGTATGGAGCTGGGGAGATACATAGTCAAAATAACATTCCTTTCTCCGAGTCAAGGTCACTCTGCCCTGCACCTGGAGGGGTATGCCTGGGAGGCATCCCCAGTTGGGACGGTGCATCGATTTGACCATGTGATGGACATGTGTGGGTGCTGCTGGGGCAGGGACTTGGACTTTCTTTTGGGTGGGGAAAACCTGGAAGCTTTCACATTCGGGTTTTCCCAGATGTGCCAATGTGACATCTCTAATAAAACGGAACTTTGAGGAAACTCCAGCCTCAGAGTTTTCTTTCTGAAAACTCTGGGGGTGTTACTTGGAACCATGACAAAGTCTGAACTTGGATTTTTACACTTTTCTGAAGTTTGGGGAATTTACAGTGAAGAACGAAGAATGCAGAAGAATGGGGGTGTTCAGGGAAACGGACCCAGATGGGATTAAGATTAGTTATCGGCATCAAAGCTGTAAAGTCACATGCAGCTGGGAAGAGCTGGGTGACATAAGAAACCTGTTCGGAGGGCAGGAGCTGTGAAACGCTGTCATTTGAAGCCATCTGCAACACAACCTGACCCAGGGCGGCCATTAATATTCATAAGGACACTTTGCACCGTTTAAAAGTCCTCGCTTTCACCTGGATCATAAGCGTCATTTTTTTTTTAGGAAGGGAAGGAGGAGGGGAGGTCGCACCAGTCATGTCACATTTCCACAACTTGGCAAAACCACAGCTTCTACAACTTGGCAAAGCCACTCAATGCCCCAATGCCCCCCCCTGGCAACTCTGCAAAGGCATCTCCATGATCAAAATGACGACAACATAGAACAGAAATGACAACTCAGAAGAGGCCAGCTGCGTCTTGGTCAGCACAAAAGCTTTTGCTCTCCAAGGCTGGCTGAAGAATTGCATCCGAGGCCGCCTGGGTCGACCTCACTGCTGGTCCAGAAAAGAATGCAACCGTCAAGTGACCGGAATCAACGCTTGCCAAAGGGAAAATAAATAAATAAATAAATAAATAACACCTCTGTATTTCAACAGGAGAGAATATGTGCCCTTCGGGGTTGAACTGTGGGGTGCTCGGTGCTCTCTCAGCTTCAGTGTCGCGTTACCCAACTGGGTTACATCCTCAGGGATAGAAGGGTTTGTGGGGGAGGAGAGAGGAAGAGGACTGTGGGGTCCTTGGTGCTCTCTGAACTTGGTGGGTTTTCTTGCAGACGTTTCATTACCCAACTAGGTAAACACATCAGTTAGAAGGGAGTGGGGTTTGTGGAGAGTGGGAGGAGGAGGAGGAGGAGGAGGAGGAGGAGGAGGAGGAGGAGGAGGAGGAAGAAGAAGAAGAAGAAGTGGAGGAGGAGGAGGAAGAGGAGAACTGTGCAGTCCTTGGTGCTCTCTGAACTTGGTGGGTTTTTTGCAGACTTTTCATGACCCAACTAGGTAACATCATCAGTGCTAGAAGAGAGGGGGCTTGCAAGGAGGAGGAGGAGGAGGAGGAGGAGGAGGAGGAGGAGGAGGAGGAGGAGGAGGAGGAGGAGGAGGAGGAGGAGGAGGAAAAAAACAATGGGGTCCTTGGTGCTCTCTGAGCTTGGTGGTTTTCTTGCAGAAGTTTCATTACCCAACTAGGTAAACACATCAGTGTTAGAAGGGAGTGGGGTTTGGGGAGAGTGTGAGGAGGAGGAGGAGGAGGAGGAGGAGAACTGCAGGGTCCTTGGTGCTATCTGAGCTTGGTGGGCTTTTTGCAGACGTTTCATGACCCAACTAGGTAACATCATCAGTGCTAGAAGAGAGGGGGGCTTGCAGAAAGGAGGAGGAGGAGGAAAGAAGAAGGAGAAAGAGGAGGAGGAGGAGGAAAGAAGAAGAGGAAGAGGAGGAGGAGGAGGAGGAGGAGGAGGAGGAGGAGGAGGAGGAGGAGGAGGAGGAGGAGGAGGAGGAGGAGGAGGAGGAAAGAGACCGTGGGGTCCTTGGTGCTCTCTGAGCTTGGTGGGTTTTTTGCAGACGTCTCATTACCCAACTAGGTAACACCATCAGTGCCAGAAGGGAGTGGGGTTTGCTCTCCTTTTATATGCAAGTGCTTGCCCTGTCAGTGTTGCTGGGAGTCTTCTTGCTGGCTCCTTGATCAGACTGTTGTTTACTTCCTGATTGTGGTGCTAATTTTGTGGTGCTATATCTCGTTGCTAATCTCCACTTAGCTGGGTGTTGGTGGCTGGCCAGGAGGCTTTTGGTCTCTGTGTTTCCTTTTCCAGCTTTTGAATGGTATGTAGATGCAGGAAACCCCCCCAGGGCAGAGAGCCATCGGCCTTGGCCTCCTCCTGCAAGAGAAACTCTCTCCTTGTTCTTTTGCAACCTCCAAGGTGCTGGGGGGGGATCCCAACCGCGGGCACAAAACGGGCACTGGGCGAGAGAGCGGAATCGAGACTGGCACTCCGGAAGTTCTGCGGTTGGGTATCATCCACCACGGCTGGCTGTCAGCGCACGAGGCATCTGCCAGCGCCAGCACAAATTAGAGATTACGGCAAAAAAAAAAAAAAATGATGATTTTCTGCCTGAAAGGACTCAAGTCCTCTAAAAAGGTCACATGTTGTTGGGGGGGGGATTATGGACCGGCAAAGACGATTTCGAGAAAACACACGGCAAGCTTCCTCTTTTTTGGGAGGGGAAAGGAGCAAAGGGGGCAGTGTTTTTAATGGTTTCTTAGCTACATGATCAACTGCGCTTTAAATATCAGATGGCGCATAACATTTGGTGGAGAAGAGGTTAGGGTACTTCCTTCCTCTTTCTTCTTAGTCTCCCTTCCTTCCTCTCCTCCTTCCTTCTTTCTTTCCCCTATATTTCTCTCCTTCTTCCCTTCTTTTTCCTTCCCTTCCCTCCTGTCTATCTCCCTTTTCTTCTTTCTTCCTTCCCTCCTTTCCCTTTCTTTCTTTCTCTCTTTCTTTTCCTTCCTTTTTCTCCCCTTCCTTTTCCTTCCTTCCTTCCTCTCCCTCCCACACTGTAACTGCATGCGTTCATGCCCTTCCTTCCTTCCCTTTTTTCTTCTTTCTTTCTTTCCTTCCTTCCTTCCATCCCTTTTTTCTTTTTTCTCTTTCCTTCCTTCCATCCCTTTCTTTCTTTCTTCCTTCCTTTCTCCCCTTTCTTTTCTTTCCTTTCTTTCTTTCCCTTCCCTCCTGTCTATATCCTTTCCTTCTTCCTTTTCTTCTTTCTTCCTTCCCTCCTTTCTTTCTTTCTTTCTTTTCCTTCCTTCCTTTTCTCCTTCCTTTTTTGCCTTCCTTCCTCTCCCTCCCACACTGTAACTGCATGCGTTCATGCCCTTCCTTCCTTTCCTTTTTTCTTTCTTTTTCTCTTTCTTTCCTTCCTTTCATCCCTTTCTTTCTTTTTTCTCTTTTCTTCCTTCCATCCCTTTCTTTCTTCCTTTCTTCCTTTCTCCCCTTTCTTTTCTTTTCTTTCTTTCCTTTCCCTCCCTTCCTTCTTCCAAAAAGCAATGCTATACAATTGTTTCTCACATCCTGGCAAAGGATTTAATAGATTGCAGTAGCTCTTTAGCCCCATCTCCTAATAGCTGGAAAGAAAAGGCGGCCAGAAGCCAGTTTGGGTCATTTTCCCTCCTCCTCCTCCTCTTCCCCATCTAAAAGATGCAGCCGTAGTTTTCGAGATTCCTAATTAAACAATAATAATAAAATGGCTACCTGACAAACTTTAAAGGGCCTTGCACAACTCACACAGCCGTCTCCAAAGTTTTGCATGTTTGAATCATGTCTCAATTATTTGCAGCAGATGCTACAATTACTGTGCACTACTAACTTGAGCCTAGCTTTTTCTTTTTAAAAGAAATTTTACATATACCACTCAACATCTGGAGGGGGTGGGGGTTAGAGAAGCTGTGTAATGATCCTCTGCAACTGTTTCCATTAATTTAATGAAAGTTTTTTTTCCCCCTTCCTTTTAAAAAAACCACATAAAAGGGCATGTTGCTAAATCAAAATATTGGCCTCTGGTCGCAGGTTTCCTTCCTCTGCGGAGAAGCATTCAGACAGAAAGAAAAGACAGACGACTTGAACGACATAGCAGGAGCTCTTATATATTTACTGGGAAATAAACCCTGCTCAAACCAGAGGGGATTTTAATCGCTTAAGTGTTGCTGGATTGCAGCCCGAGGCATTGGGCCGAGATTTACAATGTGCGTTTTGTAAGCATTCCTGACACAGAAGCAACACATGTGACTCCACTTCTCTCGACTCTCAAGTTGTCCTGAGATATGACTGACGGGCTAAATTAAGGATTGGAAAACAACAGGGGGGGGAAAGGAGGATTCTCTTCATTCAAGAGACTTTTTGTCACATGAAATGATGGATATAGAGAGGCTCAGTTCCTTTCTTAATAGGTTTATCCATCCAAGACCATGCAGATAAAATCAGTGTTTTTTCAAACTTGGCAACTTTAAGAAGTGTGGATTTCAACGCCCACAGCGCCTCTGAGAGGGACCATGCTATAAAAGTCCTTGACTTACAACAGTTCACATAATGACTGTTCAAAGCTACGACTGCACCACAAAAAGCGACGTACGACCGTTTTTCACACTGACGATCGTTGCCGCACGATCACGTGATCAAAATTCAGACGCTGTCCTATTTAATGACAGCCGCAGCGTCCCCGGGGGTCCGGCAATCCCCTTTTGTCACCTTCCGACAAGCCCGGTCTATGGGGATAGGCAGGTTCCCTTTACAACCGTGTTACTAACGTTAACGACCGCGGTGCTCTGCTTAGCCACGATGGCAAGAAAAGTCGTAAAGCGGGACAAAGCTCACTTAACCACCGCATCGCTTAGCGGCAGAAAGTTTGGGCTAGGTTTTGATCCGAGGTCAAAAGACTTCCTGCATTTTAAGAAAGAGGAGGTCAAAATAGAAGCTGTGCCTGTTTTCAGCAGCACTGGGTGTGCAACGCACACGCGAAGAAATTGCACTGTCACAGACAGCCTCTTGCCTTATTTTAAACCATCCCTTGTGAGGATTCTTGCTGAGTTTTATCCCTACAACCGAAGCCGGTCTCCTCAAAATAGCTGAACCTTTTTTTTTTAATTACCTTCCTAAGTGGATTGAACGGCAAACAAAATATGACCACAACAACCAACTAATGTATCGGCCGGTTCAGAAATATTTCAGCCGGACGTGCGATAAAGCAAGGAAATATTGGAGTACGATTCACATCTTCACACAGAAAATCCTCGAAGTGAATATAAAGAGAAAATCAGAGGTTTTTCTTGGGGGGGGAGGTTTAATAACGGGAAAAGACTTTGGGGGGGGGATTGGATGTTAAATATGTTGACTAGGCACAGAAATGGAAGGACAATTTCGATCCCTACCATGGACGAACGGCTGCAAAAATTGATGGAGTTAGCAGAGATGGCTAAACGGTCTGATTTGACCGAAGAAAAAAATTAGCAATATTTTTTATTTCTACTTGGAAACCACTTCTGGACTTTTGTGCTTGAGGTGGGGGAAAAAAATGAAACTTTGACTTTGGGTTTTACCAATTTAGATAGATTTGTTGTTATAGAAATGGCTAGTTTTAAACTATTATGGAAAAAGTAAAAAGTTGAGCTTTGATGTAGTGCCGGGGCGGGTGCGCAGGTTGCCACTACTGATTCCCACTACCAGTTCCCCCGAACCGGTCCGAACCGGCTGAATACCACCTCTGTCTAATATGTATCCATTTCACTCTTGGATCCAAGTAGACCACAGAACTCCCAACAAATTCAAGTTTTAAAAGGTTCAATGGGACTTTCCAAGATGCAAACACACAATAAAATGATATTATCTCTCTGAGAGAACAGATAAGGTACTTAACTGTATCTTCTAAAACTTTCAGGAACACTGCTATCTTACATAATAAAACCAAAACAATCCAGGTGAACCTTATCAGGACAAGGAAGCACCTGTAATCAAGTACAGTATAAGAATACTACCATTAAAACACCTACCGTATTTTTCGGAGTATAAGACGCACCTTTTTAACCCCCTAAAAGAGGCTGAATATTTGGGTATACTCTGAATGTAGCTTTTTCGAAGCTTTTTTTTTCAGCCCTAACGAGGCGCTAACTTGCAGGCTTTTTCATTGCTACTCTCTCCGAAGGAGGTTTTTTTCCAGCCCTAAGTCTTTGGAGGCTTTTTTTCATTGCTACTCCCTCCAAATAAGGTTTTTTAAAGCCCTAACCAGGGGATAAAATAATGTGCTGAAGCTGACCAGACTAAGGATGCTAGCCAGATGAATACCCGGTAGGTAGATTTTCCCCCCTATTTTCCTCCCCAAAAACTAAGATGCGTCTTATACTCCGGTGTACATGGTTGCAAAAAGTGTACATGGTTGTAAAAAGTATACATGGTTGTAAAACGTATTCTGCTACACTGGTATTTTATTAAATAATATATTACTACACCATTTGGTTCAGAAATTACTACCCCAGTGTTCGCCAACTCAAAAGGAGCCCGCATTCCGAATCTCTTGCGAGTGCCCGCTCTTTCCTGCACGAAAAAGCTGGGGGCGCGAAAAGCGCTTTCCCTATACTGGGTGGGGCGAGTCCCGCCTAATTCGGCTGCATTTTTTTCCTTTCTAGACCAGCTCCAAGCAAGCGGTGCAGGCGGCGGCGCAAGAGCTGCCGACGTTTGTGCACAGCTTGCTTGGAGCTGGTCTGGAAAGGACAAAAGCCTCTGGCGAGGAGGGAGGGAAACCCCAGCCTGCTGTTCCTGCCGCCCCTACCCCTTCGGGCCTGGCGGCAGCAGTTCTCACACCACTGCTTCCCTGGCGGCTGCAGTAAGTGGCAAGAGGCGCGCTGGCTGGGAATGCTCCTTTAGAAGAAGACTAAGGCACCAACATTTGCCGGCGCGAACGGCCATGCCGGACGCTGCCCGGAGCGCGAGTCTGGAAGGAGGATAAGGAGCAGTGGTGGCAGACCGTTCGCGCTGGCAAAGTTTGGTGCAGGAGGCTTTCCAGGCCCAAAACAGGCTGGGGGGGCATGTGCGGGTAGCGCATGTGTGGGAAAGCATGCATGCACGGGGGGGCAGTCATGTGTGCATGCACAGGTGGAGTGCGCATTGCATTGTGGGTGCCGGCACGCATGCACGGTATCGCGGGCGCACGCACACACTTTTGGCATGCAACCAGAAAAAGGTTTGCCATCACTGCCCTATACCATTTAAGACAAATCGCTGTCCAATCTCTTCTTGAAAACCTCCAATGAATGGGACCACCCACAACTTCTGGTAGCAAGCTGTTCCACTGATCAATTGTTGTAATGTCAGGAAATTTCTCCTTAGTTCCAGGTTGTCAGTTTCCATCCATTGCTTCTTGTCCTGCCTTCAGGTGCTTTGCAAAATAGGTTGACCCCCTCTTCTTTGTGGCAACCCCTAAGATATTGGAACACTGCTATCATGTCTCCCCTGGTCCTTCTTTTCATTAAACTAGACCTACCTAATTCCAAGAAATGTTCAATATATCTTTTAGCCTCCAGTCTACTAATCATCTGTGTTGTTTTCCTTTGTATTCTTTCTATAGTCTCAACCTCTTTGGAAATCACTCGGAGTCAGCCGCCAATAACCTAGCAATTAACCATTGCAAAATCACTTGTCCCTTCTATGTCTACAGAGTTAATGACATTTTGGGAATCTAATGATTACCTGCATAGATATAATGCACTTCCAAATAAGCAGTCCCTTGAATGCCAATGACCTTGAACACTAATGATTTTTTAATCCCCTTCTTCCTTTGAAAAAGGAAAAACAAAGGCACCCACTTCTGACTCTCTCTAGCAATGTAGAAGATAACATTACAACCACAACTTTTCGTTTTTACCCAACAGAATGTACAAGCCATTTCTATAACAAAAACAAGATCAAAGTTTCAATTTTTTTCCCATTGCGAGCACAAAGTCCGGAAGCAATTTCAGGAGAGAAACAAAGTTAGATCTATTCTCTTCTTTGGATAAAAGAATATCAATTTGACCATCTCTGCTTCTCTTTGCTGTGGGGAGTAATAAATGCGTCTGTTAACTCATTAATCTTTATCATAGTTGATATTAAGAAAATCCTCCATTTTATTTCATTTTTATTTTAACCCTAAAGGGAGAAAACACATTTTTAAAGTTTTGATATTTAAAAGTACTCAAGTATTACCGTATTTTTCGGAGTATAAGGCGCACCTTTTCCCCCCTCTAAAGGAGGCTGAAAATTTGGGTGCGTCTTACACTCCGAATGTAGCTTTTTCAAAGCTTTTTTCCCCAGCCCTAACGAGGTTTCTTCCTGGCTTGTTTTCATTGCTACTCCCTCTGAAAAAGGTTTTTTCAGCCCTAAGTCTTTGCAGGCTTATTTTCGTTGCTATTGTTAAGGAGTTATTGTGCTGTTAAGCACATACACAGTGAAATGTGTTGTAGTAATGGTGTTGCAGTTTGCTATGAATGCTATTCAGTCAATAAACAGAATATCCTTAGTATGTACAAGATAGTTTTTATTTGAATAGTAGCAAAGTTAAATAGGAAGTCCAAGTCATACACAGTTATTCAGTCAATGCGAAGTTTCTTCTTCTTGCCTATCTTTGTTTTAACTCACAAACAAAGATTACAGCTATTACTCTATTCTATACTATCACAGATAGATACTCTTCTCTTCACAGCAATTTCACACAGCCATAAAGTAATCTACTCATCAGTAAAGTAGCAGAGAGTCTTCAATCCGGAACACAACGTCAAACACCACTCACCACACTAAACCACACTGAACCATAAACCACCAACCACATTGAGCATGCTCTCTTGCTTGCTTATATAGTAATCATCCACAATGCATTTAAAGCAATATACACATAACAATGATTTGTGGCTTAATCATATATTAACACACCCAATCGTTTGAACAGGGTTCTAATAGCTATTCCTTCCGAATAAGGTTTTTTTCAGCCCTAACCAGGGGATAAAATAATGTGCTGAAGCTGACCAGACTAAGGACGCTAGCCAGATGAATACCTGGTAGGTAGATTTCCCCCCCTATTTTCCTCCCCAAAAACTAAGGTGCATCTTATACTCCAAAAAATACGGTATATATATATATAAAGGAGGGGGGGAACCTTCATTTTAAACCCAGAGCCTATTCCTTCATGCTGGAGAGAAGTTTTTTTTTAAATAAATAGTTTTGCCAGGCCGTCCATGTTAGCGGAAGAATCAGTCCTCCGTAGGTCGATGGATCGTAGCTCCTTTGAAAACATACTTACTCAGAAAATAAAACCCGAGATTCAAATCTAATTAACAAAATATTTATTTCAGTAGAAAAGCAATAAAGAATTCTTATTAGAACTACATCTTGATCGGCTAAGGAAATAAATCACTTCTACCTTGGTAGAAATGGCGATGAGAAAGGGAAGGAGGAGACCTCTGGAATGCAGACATGCGTAATAGAATATATCATACGTCTGCTTGACCATAAATACAAGAAACAGTAGAAAAACATAGAGATGCACAACTGGCAATAATTCACATCGTGACAGTCCATAGGACTCTGCAGCTTCACCTGGAATGCACCCGTAAAAGTCCAGACAGAGAGAAGACGAGAGTTTTCTTTCGTGGCAAAACAATGAGACTGTGAGACGAAAGAATAAACAAGAATTGCGCCAGGCTGCCAATTGGGCTCAACAGCCCCAAATGATGCCGGCCTTTTAACGCCACGATTCTGCAGCCAAGTTCGGAATGAAGGTCTAAATAGGCCACAGCAAGAAGCTTGTCCTGCCAACTTTTTTCCCCTTTGCAAAAACAACCTGCTTAACTAACTCAGAGGGGATTAAATTTAAGCTCCAGCCAGACGGGTTTTCAAGCTCAAACTGTCTCAACATCACACACACAGACTTGGGTTTTTTCGAAAGGCAACCTGGACTTCCTTGGGTTTTTCCTCGAAGACGTTTCGCTTCTCACTCAGGAAGCTTCATCGGTTCATCGTCCAGAACCGATGAAGCTTCCTGGATGAGGAGCGACATGTCTTCCAAGGAAAAACCAAGGAAGTCCGCTTGCCTTTCGAAAAAGCAACTTTGGGACAACCGTGACCTGGATGACGGAGAATCTCCACAGGCATCCCACAGAGATTTTCAATCAAGGGCCATAACATTGAAGAGGTTCCCGTACAGAAAGGGGAGAAAGTTTCCTGAGAGCAAAAAAAAGGGGAAGAAAACAATGGTGTGCGCCCTTTGGAAACGTAACATCATTAAATTTAGAGGGGGGTAGGACTGCAAAAAGGAGATGCTTGCAAAACTGAACCATTTCACTTAAACCACTTTGTTGGGAGTATTCTGCATTAATCAGAACAGTCATAATTATTTTTATATTTATATATATATAATAACTTTTTCAAAAAGATATAAAAAGGCATATGTGCTAGTCGTTCCTGACTCTAGGGGACGGTGCTCATCTCCGTTTCAAAGCCGAAGAGCCAGCACTGTCCGAAGACATCTCCGTGGTCATGTGGCCGGCATGACTAAATGCCGAAGGCGCACGGAACACTGTTACCTTCCCACCAAAGTGGTCCCTATTTTTCTACTTGCATTTTTTAC
>JALIGW010000006.1:70374499-70389499 GCA_023053685.1 Diadophis punctatus similis | reverse complement strand
AGGCATCTCCAGTTGGGACGGTGCATGGATTGGACCATGTGATGGACATGTGTGGGTGCTGCTGAGGCAGGGACTTGGACTTTCTTTTGAGTGGGGAAAACCTGGAAGCTTTCAGATTCGGGGTTTCCCAGATGTGCCAATGTGACATCTCTAATAAAATGGAACTTTGAGGAAACTCTAGCCTCGGAGTTTTCTTTCGTTGGGGGTGTTACTTGGAACCCTGACATCCAATTTCACCTCTTGAACACTGGCCAGACTGAGATGCCTCTCTTTAAAATAAAATAAAATAAAATAAAAAAACTGCAGTCTGGGCAATAAGTGCATCTTGGCAGCCTCTCGACATGTAATTCCAGATCTTCTGGGAGACCGGCCACACAGTAATGTAGCCTAATGAATAGGGGTGCCAACCTCTCTGTGGTTCTTCTTCCAAGCCTCACGTAGTCGGGGAAATGAATTATACGGGACGAGCCACACTGTCCTGGGCATCTCAGTTGGCCTGGCTGAGGTTTCATTTATAAGAATTACTTCAGCAAGGCGAGTGGCATGATGCGTTTGGCCCGCTGCCCTCCGTCAATGGCCTTATCCAGAGGTTTTTGGATAAATGCAGTTAAGCAATAAAGGAGAATATTTGTAGCTCAGGGTTGAAATCAGGGGTCCTTGGGGGCCTCTGAGCTTGCTTGTTTTCTTGCAGAGTGCCAGTGGTGGGATTCCAATTTTTTTTTTACTACCGGTTCTGTGGGCGTGGCTTGGTGGGCTTGGCTTGGTGGGCTTGGCAGGGGAAGGATACTATAAAATCTCCATTCCCTCCCCACTCCAGGGGAAGGATACTGCAAAATCCCCATTCCCTCCCCACTTCAGGGGAAGGATACTATAAAATCTCCATTCCCTCCCCACTCCAGGGGAAGGTTACTGCAAAATTCCCATTCCCTCCCCACTCCAGGGGAAGGATACTGCAAAATCCCCATTCCCTCCCCACTCCAGGGGAAGGATACTATAAAATCTCCATTCCCTCCCCACTCCAGGGGAAGGTTACTGCAAAATCCCCATTCCCTCCCCACTCCAGGGGAAGGATGCTGCAAAATCCCCATTTCCTCCTGATCAGCTGGGACCCGGGAGGCAGGGAATAGATGGGGGCGGGGCCAGTACGAGGTGGTATTTACTGGTTCTCTGAACTACTCAAAATTTCCGCTACTGGTTCTCCAGAACTGGTCAGAACCTGCTGAATCCCACCTCTGTTGCAGACGTTTCATTACCAAACTAGGTAACATCATCAGTGCTAGTAAAGAGTGTGGTGCTGAGTATGGAGTCAGGGACAGCAAATTGCACTCCTTATTAGCATGTTACCTAGTTTGGGTAATGAAACATCTGCAAGAAAACAATCAAGCTCAGAGAGCACCAAGCATCCCTCATACAGATCATTTAGTGACCATTCAGAGTTACAACAGCATTTTCACACATATAACCATTGCAGCATCCCTGTGATCATGATCAAAATCCAGACGTTTAGCAACTGGTATGTATTTATGACTGTTTTGCAGTATCCCCGGGGTCAAGTGATTCCTTTTGCAACCGTCTTACAAGCAAAGTCAATGGGGAAGCCAGGTTCACTTAACGACTGTGTTACCAACTTACCTAATTAACTGCAGTGATTCACTTAGCAACTGTGGTGAGAAAAGTCATAAAATGGGGCAGATTTCACTTAAATCTTTCACTTAGCAACAGAAATATTGGGCTCGACTGTGGTCGTAAGTCAAGAACTCCCTCGACTTACAGAATTCACCCCTTTAAGGGAAGATCAAAATTATCCAGATATCCAAGACGGGAAAAAGAATCAGGAGGGACAAGATCCGGTCGCCCTTTGTCCAATCCTGGTCTTTTGTCATTCTTGGGAAGTCAAGCCCTGCCTTTGTGCAGCATATACATTGGATAAGATCTACCCCCAACCTATCATTCTGTAAGAGCCTAAAGACCCAGTTCTGCAAATTGGCCTGGAGACCCCAATGCGAGAGGTTGACCCTGGAGGTGGCTGCTAGATTGACAGCAGACTCCACCTTCCCACCCCTGCTCCCCACCCGCAAAGCCTTTTTGTTAATCATATCCATGTATTTTCTTTGTTTTATTGTTCCTGGTTCACTTCAGGCTCCTATTATTTTACTTTCGCTTTGTTCCAACTTCCTTTTTCTTTGCTTTTTATGTTTGTGAGCCGCTTAAGAGTAGGCCGATGGTGAGAGATAGATGGCAAATAAATATAAGAAGTCGATAGGTAGGCAAAAATGCCAAATCCAGTCTGAACATCTGGCTGACTGTGCAATGAACCACAATAATAAAACCTCTAACATCATCAAACATCCAGATCTACCTATCCCAGACTCGATAGGTGGACGAAAATGCCAAACCCAGCCTGAACATCTGGTTGACTGTGAAATGATCAATAATAACAATAACAACAATAATAATATACAGACATTACCTTAACAGCACTTAGGTCCTTGTTTAGGACTTGGAACTGTTAAGTTTGTGCCAGTCCCAGACTGTGAATTGAATAGAAGATTAAATAATAACAACAACATCAATAAGATTAAATAATAACAATTCCATAGGTAGACAAAAATGTCAAACCCAGTCTGAACATCTGGCTGCCTGTGCAATGATTAATAAAGATGATAATGATCATCATCATCATCATCATCATCATCATCTTCAGACGTTACTTTAACAGCTCTTAGATCCTAGTTTAGGACTTGAACTGTTAAGTTTGTATCAGTCGCAGACTGTGAATGGAATTCAAGATATAATAATAGTAATAGTAATAGTAATAGTAATAGTAATAGTAATAGTAATAGTAATAATAATAATAATAATAATAATAATAATAATAATAATAATAATAATAATAATAAGTCCTTGAAACAACTAGATAAGTAAAAAAAATGTGAAAGCCAGTCTGAACATCTGGCTGATTGCTAATAATAATAATAATAATAATAATAATAATAATAATAATAATAATAATAATAATAATAATAATAATAATAATAATAATAATAATAATAATAATAATAATAATAATAATACCACCACCACCACCAGGTCCTTGAAACGACTAGATAGATAAAAAAAATGTGAAAGCCAGTCTGAACATTTTGCTGATTGCAAATAATAATAATGATGATAAGGAGAAGGAGAAGGAGAAGGAGAAGGAGAAGGAGAAGGAGAAGGAGAAGGAGAAGGAGAAGGATAAAAAATACGGCATTCCCACCCTCCTACCCCGGCTGAGCTGAGCGGGTGTTGTGGTGCTTCTCCTCCAGAGCATCTGAAGGAGGCAAAACCAGCCAGTTTCAAAAGCAGGGCTCAAATTGGGGCTTTGGGACCCCGTACCCCCAAAAAGAAGGGGGGAATGGAGGCTGGAGGGGGGAAAGCAGCCTCTTCCCCAGGAGGGAAGGAAGGGGGGCTGGCAACCCCAACTCTCGCTCGCTCGCCCTGTGCCCCTCCCTCACCCCACCCCTCCCCCAATCCCCCCTCCCCCCCACCGGCCGCCTCCTCACCCACCGGAAGCGCCCCCCGCAGTGCTGGCACTGGTCGCCCACCCAGCCGGGCTGGCACTCGCACTGGCCGGTGCTGGGCTGGCAGCGTCCTCCATTGGCGCAGGGCTTCTCGCACGCCTTGCCATCCGCCGAGGCCGACTCTGCGCTCCGCGCCGCCAGCAGCGGCACCAGCAGCAGCAGCAACCGCCACGGCAAGGCCGGCAGCCCCTCCAGCAGGCCGGCCGACGCCCCCCGACGACGCCCCCGCCGCCGACGCCGGTCCCACCGCTCCATGGCCGGAGCCCAGCCCCGAGGGCGCGGAGAACACGACCGGGTGGCCGAGGGTCGCTCTTCGGACAAAGACGACGAGGAGGAGGAGGAGGAGGAAGAGGACCGGCCGCTTTTTTCCCGTCACGGCTGACCCGCCGCCTTCAATCGCCGGACTCTCCTGAGGAAGAAGCGGCCCGGAGCCGCCGCGCCGCCATCACGCACGCGCGTCCCCTCCCGATGACGTCACCCAGCCCTGGACGAGCGCCCAAGCCGGCGAACGAGCGTCCGTGGTCGTGTCGGCGGGAGGACTAGAGCGGCGCCGGCCGCTCTGACCGTGCCAGAAAGGCCATGGAGAGGAAGGAGGAGTGTCGGTCTCCTGGCAACGGGCTAAGCGGGGAGAAGGGGGCGTGGCCACTCCGCCCTCTGGCTTCGCCCACCAGCAGGTGGAAATCCAACTGGTGGAGTCAGGAGGCTTCAGGATTCCAAGAATACAGCTACTCCTCGACTTAGGACCACAAAAATTGACCCTGAAATTTATGTTGAGAAGTGGAACATTTATTAAGAGTGTTTTTGCCCCATTCTACGACTTTTCTTGCCAGGGAATCACTGCAGTTGTTAAGTGAGTCACATGGTTGTTAAGTGAATCCAGCTTCCCCTTTGACTTTGCTTGTCAGAAGGTCGCAGAAGCGGATCACGTGACCCCAGGGACATGGCAACGGCCATAAATATGAGCCAGTTGCCACGCGTCTTAATTTTGACCACAGGGATGCTGCAACGGTCATTAACTCTGCAAAACATAACTCGCTTTTTTCAATGTAACTTTGAACGACCACTAAACAGACTGTTGTAAGTCGAGGACTACCTGTACTAATGACTCAATTCCAACTCTACAGACCGTTTGGAGCACCCTGTGGTCATGTGACCATGTTTTATGCCAGCTTTGCCCAAACCTATCACTTACTTCTGGTTTTCGGCAAAACCGGCCCTATTGAGAACCGTGCATTCATTTAACGACTGTGGCATTCATTTAACGACTGTCACAAAAAAGGTTGTAAAATTGAGAACAGTCACAAGATATGTCCATAATGGGTAGGCTCCATCATGGTCGTATGTCGAGGACTACCTGTATCACATGAACTAGTGTGCCAGAACTCTTATGATTATAAAGTATAATAAGAGAATAAGATGTCCTGTAGTGAATCAAGGCATTGTGAATCTTTTCCTTGCCCTTTCCTGTCTAGATGGCCTAAACTGGTGTTTGCACAATTTTAATTATAATTCTTTTTTCAAGGTAATCTTCCTGCTCCGTAGCTTTGAGCCGTGTCAAATCACAGACGATTGAGGCATCGATCTTCTATAAAACGCCAAGAGGGATGTGGGATACAAATGTGTGAAGTATGGGACCCGTAACTCAAAGAGTCTACAGCGCAAGACAATTACACAAAGTTTCTGCAAAACGTAGTGACATTCAGATACAAAACTTAGTAGCCATACCAATAGCCCTTAGACTTATATACCACTTCATAGTGCTTTTACAGCCCTCTCTAAGCAGTTTGCAGAGTCAGCCTCTTACCCCCAACAATCTGGTCCTCGTTTTACCCACCTCGGAAGGATGGAAGGCTGAGTCAACCTTGAGCCAGTCGGCATCGAACCGCTGGCAGTTGGCAGAGTTAGCCTGCAATACTGCATTCTAACCACTGCACTACCAGGAAGAAGAATGAGAAACTGAAGGAAGGAAGGAAGGAAGGAAGGAAGGAAGGAAGGAAGGAAGGAAGGAAGGAAGGAAGGAAGGAAGGAAGGAAGGAAGGAAGGAAAATAAATAAATAATAAATAAATAAATAAATAAATAAATAAATAAATAAATAAATAAATAAATAAATAAATAAATAAATAAATAAATAAATAAATAGCAATAGCAATAGCACTTACATACCGCTTCACAGGACGTTACAGCACTCACCCCAACAATCTGGAACCTTATTTTACCGAACTTGGAAGGCTGAGTCAACCCTGAGCCAATCAGGATTGAACTCCTGGCAGTCGGCAGAATTAGCCTGCAATATTGCATTCTAACCACTGAGCCACCAGGAACAAGAATGAGAAAGGGAATGGAAGGAAGGAAGGAAGGAAGGAAGGAAGGAAGGAAGGAAGGGATAGCAAAAGCACTTATATACTGCTTCATAGGGCTTCACAGCCCTCTCTAAGCGGTTTCCAGTCAGCCTCTTGCCCCCAACAATCTTGGTCCTCGTTTTACCAACCTCGGAAGGCTGAGTCCACCTTGAGTAGAGTCACTTACTAGAAGCAATCAAGCAAACACAGCCTCTACCTTGGCAACTTTAAGTCAATATGCTGACTTCCAGAATTGGAGCACGGCTGGCTGGGGAATTATGGGGGTTGAAGACTACCCGTTTTAAAATTGCTCCAATGGAGAAACACCGTTATAGAATGCCTGTAGTAATCGAAAACCAGCATTTCAGAACATCTGGCTGTTGCTTTTGTTCAACAATCGCTGCGCTGTCACTCAGGCCTTGGGTCAAGCCAGCAAGTGTCTAATGCAGTGTTTCTCAACCTTGGCAGTTTGAAGATGTATGGACTTCAACTCCCAGAATTCTCCAGCCAGCAACGCTGGCTGGGGAATTCTGGGAGTTGAAGTCCACACATCTTCAAACTGCCAAGGTTGAGAAACACTGGTCTAATGGCTAAAGGTGCCAGTTTCCTAACAATCTTGATGGCAGAATGGCGGTGCAATTTAATTTTCACCCATTGCACAGGTGAGTTTACGCAGGAGGGGCTGTTTGGGAAAACCAGTGCTGACTTTCCTTTGCTAAGGTCCCCCACATGGGGTCAAACTTATTTGAGGCTCTAGAACAGGGGTCACCAACCTTTCGGACCTCAGGGACCACTACATTCATAATTTTAAATCCTGCGGACCATTAATACGAATTTTTAAAAAAGATAAATAGTATTTAGGGCAATATAAAAATGCAAATAATTTTTCTGCGGACCACCAAAATTTTCTACCGGACCACCACTGGTTGGTGACCACTGCTCTAGAAGTCCTCTTGGTTAAAAATTTAAATTTTTTAATTAGAGGTTTATAATCCTTTTATTAAAAATTAAAGGTTTATAATTCTTTCTTTCTCTCATTCACAATGAAGGATATGGAATAACGGATTTAGCTTCCAGGCAGGCTTTTATCATAGTCCTCGACTTACAACAATCTGTTCAGTGACCATTTGAAGTTTCACACTTACGACCGTTGCAGCATCCCTGTGGTCCATGATCAAAATTCAGACGCTTGGCAACTGACTCATACTTATGACGGGTTGCAGTGTCCCAGGGTCACGTGATCCCTCTTTGCGACCTTCTGACAAGCGAAGTCCATGCGGGAAGCCCCTTAACCACCGTGTGACTAATTTAACAATTGCCGTGATTCCCTTAACAACTGTGGCAAGAAAGGTCGTAAAGTGAGGCACAGCTCACTGAACATCTGTCTCGCTTAACAACAGAAACTTGGGGCTCAATTGTAAGTCGGGGCCTGCCGATAATGCCAATTGAAGGTTAGATGCAATGTCCGAACAGGAAGAACATTTTCTGGATAGAACTAGGGACTCTGAACAATGCTGAACATTTTTCAATGTGAGACCAAACAGCATCTGACAGGGATCTTTTAATTGAGTTCTTGCACTCAACAGGGGGCTGAATTTGATGGCCAAAAATGGCTTGCATTCCATTGGTACAAACGGTACCCCTGCGGTGAGCTACAAACGAAGCTAAATTATTTATTCCGTATTGTTGTATTTCCCAATCCTGTTTGCAGCGGTTTCTGCTTGACCCTGGAAGATCTCCTCTCCTTGGCCGTTACTAAGATAATGATCACTTGATACGGAGAATCCTGGACTTACAAGGACAACTGGGGCGAAAATTTTTTTTGTTGCTAAACAAGGCGATTGTTAAGCGCTCAATATTGCAAGCTTTTTGCCCCGGTTCTTAAGCAAATCGCTGCCGTTGTTAATTGAATCAGGCGGTCATTGAGCAAATCTGGCTTCCTGCAGCCCTGGGGAATAATCGGATGGGATGACGTCCATCCATTTCAAAGTTGAGAAACACTAAGCTAAACCATCAGCAAATTCTCAACGTCGGCAGCTTTAAGATGGTGGACATCAACTCCCAGAATTCTGGGAATTAATGTCCACCCATCTTAAAATTGCCAAAGTTGGGACACATTAATCTTCTAAGCCATCAACAACTTCCTTCAGGAATCTAGGAGGCCATTTATCTGGCTCTGGAGATTGTAAACTCTAGATGTAGACTAAACTGATATTCCTTCTACTGTTTTGCCCACTTTGCAGAGGTGGGTTCCTACCAGAGCTCCCCGGTACGCAGCTCCGGTAGGGAACGGCGGATTTCGCAACCGCTCCGGAGCCCTCTCTGCCGGTCCAACCGGCACGTCACCATTTTTTTCAGTGATTTTCGGGAGATTTTGCTTCTGCGCATGCGCGGAAGCAAAATCGCGCCGAAATCTCGTGAGGGGACACGCGCACATGCGAGATTTCACTGAGATTTTGCCTCCGCGCATCCGCGGAAGCAAAATTGCGCCGAAATCTCACGCACGCGGACGTCCCCTCACGAGATTTCGGTGCGATTTTGCTTCCGTGCATGCGCAAAGCAAAATCGCGCAAGGGGGGGTATGTGCATAGTGAGGGGGGTGCACATGTAGCGAGCGAGCGCCCCCCCGAAGCGTGGAGATGTGCGTGCATAGCTCCGGCAGCAAGGTAAGCGAGCAACCCGCCCCTGCCACTTTGGACTCAGGGAAGTATTCCCTCACATCCTTTCTTTCCACTCCCAAGATACAAAATCAATATCTACCTTCCTGCAATTCCAATAACAAGAAAAGACTATTCGACATCCCAAAGACTATAAAGACTTTTTTTAAAAATTGGGTTCAAATTCCAGGTTCTATTAATCAGAAATAGTGGGCTGTTCCAGGTTTTGGTTCCACTGGCGCTTAAAGAGATGCGGGTAGTCCTCGGACTTACGACCACAACTGAGCCCAGAATTTATGCTGCGAAGTGAGATATTTGTTAAGCAGGGTTTTGTCCCGTTTTACGGCTTGTCTTGCCACCGTTGTTAAGTGAATCCCTGCGGTGGTTAAATTAGTCACACGATTGTTCAGCGAATCTGGGTCCCCCGTTGACTTTGCTTGTCAGAAGGTCACAAAAGGGGATCGCGTGACTCCCGGGACATTGCGACCGTCATAAATGTGAGGCAGTTGTCAAGCACCCAAATGTAAATCATGTGAACGTGTAGATGCTGCAACAGTCCTCAGTGTGAAAAATCATCATAAGTCGCCTTTTTCAGTGCCGTTGTAACCTCGAACGATCGCTAAACCAACTGTTGCAAGTCAAGGACTACCTATACATGGGACCGGAGGAAAGGATAACATAACAGATATACTTTCTGGGGGTCTTGGGGTGGTGTGGAAAAACCGGGCTGCTCACTCTTGTGTAAAACAACACCCACTCTCCAACTGTATTTGTAAGCCATGTTTATTGATTAGCCAGTTTGGTCTCGTGGTTAACAAACCAGGTTATGAAGCAAGAGACCATGAAAGCCATCTGGGTGACTTTAGGCCAACCAGCAGGAGACGGTGAGTTCTAGTACCACCTTAGTCATAGCCGCATGCACCTCTGCGCATAGCTGCCGCCCCGCTCCCCGCACATGTATGTGTGCCAGAAGTGGGTTCCTGCCAGTACGCTCTTATGTGTTGGTCGCCGCAGAGCCGAAGAAGCTGGTGGCATTCGTGGCGTGGGGCTTCCCCCGCCCGCTTTCCCCCGCCTGCCTGGACGCCGCCATTTGCGTTCTTTTGCCCTCTGCGCAAGCAAAATGCTTTGCGCATGCGCAGAGAGCAAAAGAATGCAAATGGCGGCATCCAGGCAGGCGGGGGAAGCCCCATGCCGCGAACGCCACCAGCTTCTTCGGCTCTGCGGCGACCAACACGTAAGAGCGTACCGGCAGGAACCCACCTCTGATGTGCGCCCATGTATGTGCGTGCACCTTCCGCATGCGCCCCACCCTCTGTGCATGCACGGCAGATACCCGAAAATCAGCTGGTCGGCAGGAAGCGCGCGGGAGCTGAGCGATGGCTCACGTGCCCGCAGAGAGGGCTCTGCATGCCACCTGTGGCATGCGTGCCATAGGTACGCCATCACAGAGGTAGACCCTCTCTTCTTTGTGGCGGCCCCTCAAATACTGGAATACTGCTATCATGTCATCCCTAATTCTTCTTTTCTTTAGACTAGCCAAACCCAAATCCTGCAGCCGTTCTTCATATGTTTTAGTCTCCGGGCCTTTTGTTGGATAGTGGGGCGCATTGTTCAAGTTTGTCAAGATCTTTTGGGATCCTGAGCTTGTCTTCTGGGGTGCCACGCTTAGCAATGGAAATTTGGATCTCAGTTGCTATGTGGGCCACCGCCACTTTATTTTGAACCAGTTGAAGCTTCCGGATGTTTTTCAAGGGCAGCCCCATGCTGAGCGCATCGCGGTCGTCCACGGCCCCCAAATCCTGCCAGTAGGAGCAAATCTCCGCCTCCACCGGAGCTCCAGGTCATCTATCCTGGCAATACCCGATCTCGAGTCACCTTGTGGAGCAATCAAGCTTGCACTCGAACCATGCGCAGATTGGATAAAGTACATTTCATGCCGTCTGCAGATGTACAGAAAGATTAACTCGGCTTAAGGAAGGCAGGGCTTGGTGGCGGGCAGAGGGGGCGGAGGGGGGGAGAGATGTCTCCTCTCACAAGGTTGATTTTTTTTTTCACCCTTAGTTGCTGACCTCGCTAAGACAACGTTGTAAATTACAAGAAGCTGCCCCAATGGAAGGGGGGAAAAACGTTGTTAGGTTTAATCGGGTTTTGTCGGTTTGCTTGCCGGTGTTTGCTTGGCCTTTGGGAGCATCTCTTGTACAGGTAGACTCACAACAGTTCATTTAGACTTAAGGCTCAGATTAACTTTGTCACTTTGAACGTACACCGATCGGCATACGTTAAAATGAAATGCCGTTGCCTACAGCTCTCAAAGGGTCACCACCTCCAATAGACACTGCACAAACCTGACAAAATAAAGAAGGAAATAAATGCAAAATTATGTATATATGTAGCATGGGGTTTTTTTCTGGATTCTGCTTTTGCCGATTCGCTCAAGGACGCGCTGCGCACGTGCATGCACAGTACTAAAAAAAAGCGCATGTGCAGAAGCAAAAAACAAGAAGGTGGTGCCTACGGAGAGAGCCAACTCAGGGGCATGGCAGGCCTGGGTCGCTGCCGGTTCCAGTGACCCAGGCCGCCAAGTTACTAACGGTTCTATAGAACTGTTCCGAACAGGTAGGAACCCACCTCTGATGTAGCATATGTATATATGCATGTTGTGACTGTTCAAAGTTACAACAGCACTGAAAAGAGTGACAGACTGTTTTTCACACTTACGACCATTGCAACATCCCCATGGTCCTGTGATCAAAGTTCAGACGCTTGGCAGCTGGCTCATATTAATGACGGTCGCAGTGTCCCGGGGTCGCGTGATCCCCTTTGGCGACCTTCTGACAAGCAAAGTCAAGGGGGAAGGCAGATTCACTTAACAACCGTGTGACTAAATTAACAAATGGAGTGATTCACTTAACAGATGAGGCAAGAAAGGTCCTAAAATGGGGCAAAACTCACTTAACAAATGTCTCACTTAGCCACGCAAATTTTGGGCTCCATTATAGTCGTAAGTCAAGGGCTACCTGTATTACTCATCTATTTTGAGTAGAAAAAAACAGATTCGATGGAATGTCAATGTGCCTGTGACAGTGATCAGATTCCAATCCGACATTTCCCAAAACTTGTCTTTCATCCGTGTTCTAGTGAGTCTAATGAAGAGAAGGACTAGGGGTGACATGATAGCAGTCTTCCAGTATTTGAGGGGCTGCCACAAAGAAGAGGGGGGTCAATCTATTCTCCAAAGCACCGGAAGGCAGGACAAGAAGCAATGGATGGAAATTAATCAAGGAGAGAAGCAACCTAGAACTAAGGAGGAATTTCCTAAAGTGAGGACAATCAACCAGTGGAACAACTTGCCACCCGAAGTTGTGGGTGCTCCATCCCTGGAGATTTTTAAGAAGAGATTGGACAGCCATTTGTGGTGCCAGGTCTCCTGCTTGAGCAGGGGGTTGGAGTAGAAGACCTCCAAGATCCCTTCCAGCTCTGTCATTCTGTTACTAAGCCGGGTTGGGCAGCTCACAAAGAGGCCGTTTTCCAAATGGTGTTTGAGACAGAAGGTTGTTAACATGTTCAGTTTGCTTTGCCATATGTCGTCCTTGAGAGCAGCAGCCACTTCCGAAGCTGAAACAAGGCTCAGATGTCCTTGGCAGGCTTTAGAGAGCGCACTGCTTCACTGCTGGCTTAGCCTGTGGTGTGAACCGGGCAATTATGACCAACTGGAGAGATGACCATGGATAAGGAAGGCATGACTCAGCACAAGTGGGCAAAACCCCATTTTTCTTTCTTTCTCTTTTTGTGGCAGTTTGAACTGACTCCGGAAACTGCAGGGTATCTGGCTGTAACCATATCCATAGAAAGGGGTAGGAAGGCTGTTAAATTGTGGGCAAAGATCACAGGAGACAGACTTCAGAACAGCTTTTTTATTAGCTCACTCAAGCAACCAGCAACTTGCAGTCTGACAGATAGCCCTTTTATAGGGAGCTGTCAGACACAACAACCAATAGCGTATGAGCATTCAAACACATGACCAGGGTGGCAACAACAGTTCAGGTAGAGTTCAACTATAAACATAACAACAACAGTTCAGTCAGAGGTCGGCTAGTCAAAACAAGTTTATGGTTCAGTTATAGATCAGTCAGAACACAACAAAGGCAAAGGTTTTGAACCTTTTGGGAGTAATGACAACATGATTCCCTTTTTAAAAATTTTAATCTCTTTCTTGAAATATTGGAAGTGACATTTTCCCACTCTTGAACAAGGCATAAACCTGAGCATTTTGTCATCTCCTGTTTCCTTAAACTGTGGGCTTATATATTGCAAGCCTCCAAAACACCTTTGAAGAAAAGCAAGCAAACCTGACAGTCTAACAAGGCTAACTCAAACAAAGGAAGTTAATTAGCAGATATTGCTTTTCCATAACTGAGAACGTGTTTATTTGCAAGTCACTTGCCTTGTTCTGCTCTTATGAATGTTGTATTATAGATTATAGCCGGGCTTGTAGGTCGTGCCTTAAAACAATCCATGCTTTGTCAGATCAAATAAAGGTCAAAAATGTGGAAGGACTTTGAACAAAGCACTTAATATTGGCGGTTTGCAGAAAGGAAGCAAGCTATAACTCACCAATTATGCACCTGGTTTGCATGCCATAAATCACCAGTTGTGCACCTGGTTTTGCAAGGCATAACCCACCGATTGTGCCCCTGGTTTGCAAACCATAACACACAATTGTGCCCCTGGTTTGCAAGCCACAACTCACCAGTTGTGCACCTGATTTGCAAGCTATAGCTTGCCAATTATGCACCTGGTTTGCATGTAAATGATGTCAGATCTCTCCCTTAATCTTTTGGGATTAAAAAATTGGATTAGAAGATTAACACTGGCCTTCATGTTAACTTGGAAGAAAGTAAAGTTAGTCAGAGAACACACTATAGCAGTGATGGCGAACCTATGGCACACGTGCCACAGGTGGCACGCGGAGCCATATCGGAGGGCACGCGAGGCGTTGCCCTGTCAGCTCCACGGCAAACCGGAAGTTCGGAAAAACGCACTTCCGGTTTGCTGTTGTGCTGTTTTTCGCACTCCGGAGGGTTCAGGGAAGCTTCCTGAAGCCCCGGAATGCTAAAAACAGCCCAATGGCAAACCGGAAGTGCGTTTTCTAAACTTCCGGTTTGCCCATTTCGTCGTTTTTTACCGTCCCAGGCTCCGGTAAGGCCTTTGCGCGGGGGGGGTGGGGGGGTGGACATGCGCAGGGGGCAGCATGGGAGGGGGGTTGTGCGCATGCGTGGGGGGGAGGGAATGGATGAGGGCACGTGCACGAGCGCGCGCACCCCCCCCCTTTGGCACACGAACCAAAAAACCACGCCATCACTGCACTATAGGTACTCCTCAACTTACGACCACAATTGAGCCCCAAATTTCCATTGCTAAGTGAGACATTTGTTAAATGAATGTTTGCCTCATTTGACGACTTTCTTTCCACAGTTGTTAAGTGAATCACTGCAGTTGATAAGTTAGTGACACAGTTGGGAAGTGAATCTGGCTCCCCCATTGAACTTTGATTGCCAGAAGGTCGCAAAAGAGGATCCCATGACCCCCGGGACACTGCAACCGTCATAAATATGAGCCAGTTGCCAAGTGTCCGAATTTTGATCTTGTGACCACGGGGACGCTGCAACTGTCGTTAAGTGTGAAAAATGGTCCTAAGTCACTTTTCTCAGTGCCGATGTAAACTCAAAAAGGTCACTAAATGAACCGTTGTAAATCGATGACTCCCCGTACATCACTGAAATGGCTCCATTCACTTCTATCGGAAGAAAAATCCAGGTCCAGTTCCAAGCTGGGAATAAAATGGAGGCTGCTTAAGAAAGAAGGTTTCCTGATGAGAAGAACCAACAAAAGCATGCAGTTCTGGGACAGATGTCCAAATTGGTTTGAGGAGCACATGGATTTTTATAGGGTTCTGAGATGCTGCAGGGGATTGTGCAATGTAGTTGAGCCTTGTGCTTTTGCTATTTCCATGGTGGTGGGTTAATCTTATGACGTCCTAGAGGTCATGCATGTTCCGTCCTTAGAATTTGGGCAAGGGATATAGATTTTAGGAGTCTTTGTTTTTCTACTTTTAATTCCCTTCTGGGGAAGGCAGGCTGAAGGCAAATTTTTGTTTGTGAATAGGCTGGCCTGGATTTCTTCATGGGCACAAAAATCTCCATCTCTGAAGACTTCAGGCATCTGCTGGAGGCCGTTGGGCCTGCTTTCTGCCTTTAAGAACACATTTCTCCTTTGGGGAAATATAATATTCTGCCTCTTTCAATACTCCCCAAAATATTTCATTCTCTGGACAGGGTGGCGGCGGCTTCCCACAGTCCTAAGTCGCTTTTCTCACTGCCGTGGTCATTTTGGCCACTAAATGAGCCGTTGTAAATCGAGGACTATCTGTACATCACTGA
>JALIGW010000006.1:70314499-70364499 GCA_023053685.1 Diadophis punctatus similis | reverse complement strand
TGCCAGGGAAAGTGTGGGCAGAAAACCACCTCCTGTTTTCTGCAGGCTAGAAATTGTTCGATAAAATCGGAAACAGCCGCATAAATCAACTGTTTCCTGCAGCAGAAAACCCTGGAAATCGCCTGGCTGAGATCTGTCCTAGGAAAGGAAGCCCCAAACAGCCACATTTGGATGACTTCTTGAGGCATAAACTAGAATGCATTTTTCTTTGAGGCTCCAATGTTATGCAGACCCCGGCTGGATGCTTCAGAGAGTTTTGCCATCTCAGAAACTCAAGTTTATCATTTATTAAGTAGGATGCTTAGGGTAATTTCCCCCTAAAAGAAAAGGTGTAGTGAATTGCTATATCAAATGTTCATTAGCCATAACTGATAGCGTTGTGAGAAGGGAACCAATTGTACAATATTTAAATAGCAATAGCACTATAGCAATAGCCCTTAGACTTATATACCACTTCACAGTGCTTTACAGCCCTCTTTAAGCGGTTTACAGAGTTCAGCATATTGCCCCCAACAATCTGGGTCCTCATTTTACTGACCTCAGAAGGATGGAAGGCTGAGTCAACCTTGAGCCTGGTGAGATTTGAACAGCTGGACTGCTGAACTGCAGTGCTGCATTTTAACCACTGCGCCACCTCGGCTCTTAAAAATTACAACATTTTAAAAACCTGTTTATTTGGGATTTATCCAACACTTGTAACTGGTATATGCAATGGGATTGAATGCTGTAATCTGCATCATTTATACAAATTATAAAACTAATATGAGATGATGTCATAATGGATGTGACGTCATCGTGGCGTCATCAAGGCTTCCCACATGGCAAAAGCCATGAATTATGACTTAGCACCATATTTGAGCCCAACAAACTGGCTTGTTCCATCAAATTTGGTTTAGCACCAAATGAACCAAATTTGAATTCAGCTTCAAGGACCCTCTAAATTAAAGGATGCAAATTGTTGGAACATGAAAACAAAGTTCCGTAGCCCACCTTTCTGAGAAGCCGTATATCAGAGGAGAATAGATCGAGCCTCCTCATGACTGCTAACTCAAATAAAAGAAACCGAAACTTAAAATTCTAATAAACGCTTTAATTATAAAAGAAACAAAAATACCGTATTTTTCGGAGTATAAGACGCACCGGAGTATAAGATGCACCTTAGTTTTTGGGGAGGAAAATAGGGGAAAACAATCTGCCTACCAGGTATTCATCTGGCTAGCATCCTTAGTCTGGTCAGCTTCAGCACATTATTTTATCCCCTGGTTAGGACTTAAAAAAACTTTCTTCGGAGAGAGTAACAATGAAAGAGCCTGCAAGCCAGTAAGAGCTGGGAAGATCGTTAGCACCTAGTTAGGGCTATAAAAAAAATTATTCAGAGCAAGTAGAGCAATGAAAAAAACCCTGCAAAGACTTAGGGCTGGAAAAACCTTTTTGGAGAGAGTAACAAGGACAAAGCCTGCAAGGTAAGAGCTGGGAAGATCTGTTAGCACCTAGTTAGGGCTGGAAAAAAAAAAAGCTACATTCGAAGTATAAGACGCACCCAAATTTTCAGCCACTTTTAGGGAGGAAAAAGGTGCGTCTTATACTCCGAAAAATACGGTATATATCTGACTACATGCTCACCAGTAGAAAATACATCCGGTACATTTGCAAAGAGAAGAAAACAAAGAACAGAAACTGCACATGCGCAATAAATCAGTCAGAAGACACTGAGAGATAAGAATTCTCAGGTTACAAATGCACAGGATGGAAGCTCATCTGACGAACCCCAAAAAAACGTAGTGACACAAATGACCAGCTGTCTGCAAGGAATACAAATCCTTCCATTCCCCACTATCCTGTCAGAACTGAAGAACTTTCTTGGATGAGAAGCGAAACGTCTTCAAAGAAAAAACCAGAAAATCCAGTTGAAATTCCTGAAAAAGCACCTTTGGGACAGCCATGACCTGAATGACTGAGAATCTCTACAGACCTGCAATACAAATAATCCTCACTTAGAACCAATATTGAGCCCCAAATTTCAGTTGCTAAGTGAGACATATCTTAAATACGTTTTGCCCCATTTTATGACCTGTCTTGCCATAGCTGTTAAGTGAATCACTGCAGTTGTTAAGTTAGTCACACAGCGGTTCAGTGAATCTGGATTTCCCCAATTTGACTTTGCTTGCCAGAAGGTCGCAAAAGAGGATCACGTGACCCCCCCAGACACTGCAACCGTCATAAATGTGAGTCAGTTTGCTAAGCATCTGAATTTTGATCATGCGACCACGGGGATGCTGCAACGGTCATTAAGTGTGAAAAATGGTCCTAAGTCACTTTTTTCAGTGCCAATTGTAACTTTGAGGAGTCACTAAATGAACTGTCGTAAATCGAGGACTACCTGTATGAGAATCCAGTGACTATTCTGAAATAGAGAAAAAAAAAATTCTGCGATCTCCATTGAGGCAGAATGCTGTGTATAAATTCGTGAATTAAGATTTTAAATGGAGTTGGGAAATTATTTTCTCTCCTCTACGGAGAACATCCGATTATACCTTTGCATGGACTGCGGATCATTTGAGGGAGAATTTTTTTTAAATGATATGTTTACTTTACCATTTTTTTACCCGGCTATTTTTTTAACTGCCCGAAAGTTAAGCCGCCTACATCAGAGAGCGACAGAAACATTTTTGCTTCGACTCCTCTCTCTTAATTTAAGCCGCAAATTTGGTCTCGATTATTCAGGCCGGATCGTTTCTGTAGCATGGCCCAAATAACTCATTTTTTTCTAGAATAATGAAAATGAAGCCCAGGCCTTGTTCAGCTCAGCCCAACAGCTCTTCTTATGAATTCTACTTTTCCAAGGCAGAAGATATTATCCTTGTAGCTTAAACAACCTACTCAGAAGGCATTGTTCTCCGAGAAAAATAGAGAAAGGAAGGCAGAGAAATATGCCTTCCCTGTGCAAAAAAAGAGAAGGTCAAGCAAAGCGATTATCTTCCTTCCCAGAGAAGCTCAGCCGGGAAGTGGGCTGAGATAATGGATGAAAACTGGCCGCCTTGTCTCCCGAAATAAGAAATCATAGATCATTTGTCATCCGGCTTTTGGGAGATAATTTGTACAGAAGGGGTGGGGATACTTGGAAACAGGCCTTCTCGGGGTATACCCCGGATGAGGCAGCGAAGGTGGGAAATATTACGGAGAATCTGAGAGAAATGAAACCAACCTCTTTTCTTAATAACGGAAATTCTGGTCCCAACTGATGTCGTAAGTCAGGGACCCTCTGTAAATTTCTTGTGTGTCCGATCAAACTAGGTCAATAAATAATAATATTTTGTCTCTGTTCCTATTCTATTCTATTCTATTCTATTCTATTCTATTCTATTCTATTCTATTCTATTCCATTCCATTCCATTCCATTCCATTCCATTCCATTCCATTCCATTCTATTCTATTCTATTCTATTCTATTCTATTCTATTCTATTCTATATTCCCTATTCTATTCTATTCTATTCTATTCTATTCTATTCTATTCTATTCTATTCTATTCTATTCTATTCTATTCTATTCTATTCTTTATTATAGCAATAGCAATAGCACTTTACTTATATACCACTTCATAGTGCTTTACAGCCCTCTCTAAGCGGTTTACAGAGTTCCGCATATTGCTCCCAACAATCTGGGTTCTCACTTTACCGACCTCGGAAGGATGGAAGGCTGAGTCAACCTTGAGCCTAGTGAGATTTGAACAGCTGAACTGCTGAACTAGCAGTCAGCCTGCAGTCGCAGCATTTAACCACTGCACCACCTCAGCTCTTATTCCCTATTCTATTCTATTCTATTCTATTCTATATGGAGAATTTGAGGAAAATAAAAGCAGCCTCCTTGCTTAGTAACGGAATTTCTAGTCTCAACTGAGGTCATAAGTCAAGGACCACCTGTAAAATGTTCTGTGGGAGTTAGCTGAGAGATGAAAGCTTCATTTTATTGATAAGTGCTTAATTCAGGTTTATCTGTTGCTTTTAACAAAGGAAGGCCGGAAAGAAGTGTGTGTGTGTGTGTGTGTGTGTGTGTGTGTGTGTGTGTGTGTGTGTGTGTGTGTGTGTGTGTGTGTGTAAATCTTTTAAGCACAAAAATCCCATCAAAGTTGCAATGGGGTTGGTTTGATTTAGCCCACACCGGTCATGCAGCCAGGGCTTCTGCAAAAGCTGCAGTTTCTTCTCTCAACACAAGGAGGCAGTCGAAGCACAAGAAACTCACAACTGCCGAAGACACAATTGGGACATTCCTGGCCAAAAGGTACCAGGGATCGGAGCAAGCCCGAGAGAAAGTCTCGGCTCCGGGTGCAAGAGACGGGGAACAGCGATTCTGACAAAGCAGGAAAGATGCTCAGCGTATGTATGTAGTCCTCGAGTTACGATCGGTTCTTTAGCAACCCTTTGAAGTTATGCACAACCCAAACAAGGGGACTTGGATTCGAACCTTCGACGGTTAAGCCTGTCCATGGTCACAGGAGCAAACTTGGGGCACTTGTCAATGAAATCTCATGTATGGCTTTTTGCAGCATCTTGCGGTCACACGATCATATTTTACTTCTGGTGTTCAGCAAAACTATGATTGTAGTGAATCTTTGGTTTGTTTAACGACCGTCACAAAAAGGGTGCATAAAACCAGACTGGTCATGGGACTGACTCATTTTACAGTTGCTACGACCTACAGAATAACAGAGTTGGAAGGGATCTCGGAGGTCTTCTAGTCCATCCCCCGGCTCAAGCATACCCGTGATGGCGAACCTATGGCACACGTGCCAAAGGCGGCATGCAGCGCCCTCTCTGATGTCACGCGAGTCATCACCAAAGTTCAGCTCCGCTGTGCATGCGCGTGCGCCCCCCGCCGGCCAGCTGGTCTTTGGGTCTCTGCCGTGCATGTGGGGGGGGGTGAGGCGCATGCGGGACCCTCGCACATGCATGCGGGGGGCGTGTGCGCGGGGGGAGTGCATGTGCGCGGGCCACGTGTGCATTGCATTTTGGGGGTTCGGGCACGCACAGACACTTTGGAAAAGGTTAGCCATCACTGCTATATCATTTCAGACAAATGGTTGTCCTTGAAAACTTCCAGTGATGGAGCACGCACAACTTCTGGAGGCAAGGCGTTCCACGGATTAATTCTTATCATGAAATTGCTTCTCTCCTTGATCAGTTTCCATCTGTAGCTTCTTGTCCTGCCTTCAGGTGCTCTGGAGAATAATTTGACCCCCTCTTCTTTGTGATAGACCCCAAGTACTGGGAAGCTGCTGTGATTTCACCCCTAGTCCTTGTCCTCTGAGCTTTTGCAGAAATACAGAATGATAGAGTTGGAAGGGACCTTGGAGGTCTTCTAGTCCAACCCCACTGCTCAAGCAGGAGACCCTCTACATTTCAGACCAGTGGCTGTCCAGTCTCTTCTTAAAAACCTCCAGTGATGGAGCACCCACAATCTCTGGAGGCAAGTTGTTCCACCAATTAATTGTTCTCACTGTCAGGAAATTTCTCCTTATTATAGGGTGCTTCTCTCCTTGATTAGTTTCCATCCGTTGCTTCTCGTCCTGCCTTCAGGTGCTTTGGAGAATAGGTTGACTATTCCCCCCTCTTCCTTGAAGCCAATGGGGAAGCCAGATTCACTTAACAACCCTGTGATTCACTTAACAACTGCAGTGATTCACTCAATGCCTGTGGCAAGAAAGGTGTTAAAATGGGACAAAACTCTACTTAACAGTTGTTTCACGTAGCAACAGAAATTTTGGGCTCAATTTTGGTTGCAAGTCAAGGACTCCCTTGGATTTCAGGATGAAGTCCAAACCTTCAAAGGAAACCCTGCCAAATTCAACCACCTGTGGACCAAAGTAAACATTTACTGAGCTGCTGCGTGGTTCGACAACTCATTCTACAGTACAACAACACAACTTTCTGCTGCTTCTGGGCCAGAAATTACCGTAAGTCACATTAGGGAGGGGAAAATTCTGACAAGACTTACAAATCATTCAAGTATTTTTTGGTAACACACACACACACACACACACACACACACACACAGCCACACACACCCCAGAGGAAAATAACGGCGAGCAAAACATCCTAGCTTTTGCACTACTCTGGAGATACCATGATCCCATCCTCCTGTTCGCAGCACCTGTTTGCCCCCAGCTGGGGAGATGAACCTGCCAAAGGTGTGTTCCCCGGAGGCTGCCGAAGCTCTCGCTCATTCCAGGATTGCGGAATGTCAGTTGTCAGTGCAACAACACGCCAGTTCCTTGCCAAAGAGCTTCCGACTCGTGGGAATTATTGCTGCTTTGTTGGGCCGCAGCCAGACGCCACTCACTGTTTTTAAAAACGGGTCGTTTTTACAGTTTTGGAGCATTTATAGGACTTTAAATGTGGCATCTTTTTTTGAAGTCAAACGTTTTTGTCTGAAATGGCAGAGGGCAGTGATGGCTAATCTTTTTTTCATCACCCCCCCTGCCCCCCACCCCCCCATGCATGTGCGCGTGACCCACCTCCTCCTGCCCCCTCCGGAGGGCCTCCAGAGCCTAGGTGAAGTCTTTTTTGCCCTCCCGGAGGTTCAAAAAAACCTCTGGAGCCTGGGAAGGGCGAAAAACAGGCCTCCCAGAAGTTCCGGAAGTCCGGAAATGGGCCCGTTTCCGGCCTCCGGAGGCTTCCGGAATCCGGAGGAAGCCGTTTTCGCCCTCCCGGAGGCTCAACAAAAATCTCCGGAGCCTGGAGTGGGTGAAAATTGGGCCTCCCGGAAGTTCCGGAAGTCCAGAAACAGGCCTGTTTCTGGCCTCTGGAGGGAAAATCAGCTGGCCTGCAGGAGCACATGCGCATACGCGGTGGAGCGGAGTTGGGTGACGGCTGGCGTGCCCGCAGAGAGGGCTCTGTGTGCCACCTGTGGCACGCGTGTCATAGGTTCGCCATCACAGGCATAGGGTCTCCTGCTTGAGCAGGGGATTGGACTAGAACAGCAAACCCCACCCCCAATCTTTTGGGCATCAGAGACCGGTTCCATGGAGAGAGGTTTTCCCGTGGACCGCAGGGGCCATGGTTTCGCGTGCTGCCTGCATCCCACAGATGGGGCTTCGCTTGTTTGCGCAGCCTGGTTTTTGGCATGCCGTGGCCCAATGTTGGTCCACGGCCCGGGATTGGGGACCCCTGGACTAAGTAGACCTCCAAGATCTCTTACAACTATGATGATTGTCACAATGTGAATAATTGCCAGTTGTGCATCTCTACTATTTTTGTATTTATTGTATTTCTAATCAAGCAGACATGTGATATGTTTTACTACGCATGCGTGCATTCCAGGAGTTATGTCTCCTCCCACTTCCCTTCTTCTTCGAAGCCTCGCCCGAGGCAGATGTGAAATACTTAGCTGAGAAGATGTAGCTTATTAAGGGTTTATTCTTTTGTTACTTTTGTACTGAAATAAATATTTTGTTAATTAGAAATTGAATCTCGGTTTTATTTTCTAAGTACGAATGACTTCAGGGAAGCAAGATTCTAAATCGCCTCTTGATAGGAAAATTCCTATCTGACAATGATGATGATGATGATGATGATGACGATAGTACAATTGTCAGCCACTGTTGAAAGGACTGTGTTGTAAACAGGAGATGGGTGGTGTCATATCTCTCCCCTTCCGTTGAGAGAGGGCTGTTCAATTTTGACCTAGATGGCCTCTTTGACCCCCTCTTTGAAACCAGCGGTCCTCTCTGTCCAAAATGTGGACTTTGCTGTCTTCAAAAGAGTGGCCTTTGTCTTTCAAATGCAGATGGACTGCTGATTCTTGTCCGATGGCTTTGTTCTCTTATGTTGCGCCATGTGTTTGTGAAGTGGCTGTTTTGTTTCCCCAATGTACAGATCTGCACATGGCTTACTGCATTGAACTGCATATACCACGTTGCTCAGCTTATGTCTGGGTGTTTTACCCTTGGGGTGGACAAGCTTCCGCCTTAGTGTATTCTTGGGTTTTATCTTAGCTGTGTTCACTTAACAACTGCCGCGCTTAGCCAATTAAATTTGGGGCTCGGTTTTGGTTATAAGTCAAGGACTTACTAATCGTTAATTGAAATTGTTGCAAAATGCCACAATAAACCCACTCCCCTTGCTCCGTTTTCTCTTCGCCCCTTAACACCGAGTCACAAAGTAACTAATCCCACACTTCCTTTCTACAAGGTTGGTTTGTTCGGTTCAGCTGTCTTTTGTATTGCATAATTTCCTTTTCCTTTTTTTTTTGTCCAAACATTAGCTACTGGATTTTTTTTAAAAAAAGTTTTAAATTACTTTGTGGCAAACTTTGAGTCCAGGTGCAAAATAGGCCTGCATGATTTCATTCTGGAGAAGCCGAGGTCGCGCATCGGAAATGAGTCAAAATTCCTGCGTTTTTGCCAAAAATCGGCACTCCGCAGAGCCGGCGGTAACAAAAATGACATCACTGTAATAAAACAAATAAATAAAGGCAGAAATGCAATTAGCTGCAGATTTCAACCCAAAGAGACATCGGCTTTCGAAGTTCACTTTATCTGTAATAACATAATAAATCATATTCTATTATACGCTCAATTCTGCAGCCCAAAGCTTCGTTTTGACTTATTCCTCCTTGAGCGAACACTAGTCCATTTCTGTTATCCCTGATTACATATATTTATTATTCCTTCGGAATCTCACTTACACTGGAGACATTTTCTCCCATACGTATATGGATCCGACGCTCGTTATTGGGATTTTGATTCAAAGAATAAAGGATCTCATTTTTCACTGCCAAGAAAAGGGGAAGGGGAGGGTATCAAACCTGCATTTAAAAGCTCACCCTTCATTTTCTTTTTCTTTTTTTAAAAAATAATTTTTATTCGTTTATATTTATTAAAAAAGACGAACAAAACATTTAACAAAACAAAACAAGGTGATATAAATATAGAATTATGTTAATTTAGGAATAAGCATGAATTGAGCCGAGGTGGCGCAGCGGTTAGAGGCAGTACTGCAGGTCACTTTAGCTGACTGTGATCCGCAGGTCAGTGGTTCAAATCTCACCGGCTCAAGGTTGACTCAGCCTTCCATCCTTCCGAGGTAGGTAAAATGAGGACCCAGATTGTTGGGGGCAATATAGAAATACATTGCTTACTGGTGTAAACCGCTTAGAGAGTGCTTGCACTGTGAGGCGGTATATAAATCTCACAAAATAAAATAAATAAATAAATAAAATTGATCGTCGATATAAACTACCGTAAGATAACCCTAGAGGTAAAAATGTATATATGTAATTGTTTTGTTTTTTTCACCTTTCATTTTCAATCTCTGCTTCTGTTCGCATGACACGTGAAACGCAGGAATATTTAACCAGCATGTTAAACTGGCTTAGTAGTTAACTGTGAGAGGGATCTTGGAGTCCTAAAGGAAAATCACTTAAATATGAGCCAGCGGTGTGCAGCAGCTGCCAAAAAAGCCAATGCAATCCTAGGCTGCATTAACAGAGGGATAGAATCAAGATCATGTGATGTGTTAATACCACTTTATAATGCTTTGGTAAGACCATACTTGGAATTCAATTCCCACCCTGCTGATGAAAGCCCAGACACGCTGGACAGGCCATGTTGCAAGGACGCCAGACCATCGCATCCCTAAACAGCTCCTCTATGGTGAGCTGTCTCAAGGAAAGCGATCGAACGGGGGACAAAGGGAGCGATTCGTTGAAAGCCTCCTTCAAGTCCCTCGATATCGACACCACCTCCTGGGAAACCCTGGCACAAGATCGATCGGCATGGCGCATGCTGATCCACCAAGGCTGCCAAATATCTGAGGACAGAAGAACAACCATAGCAGAAGAGAAGCGAGCACTCCGCAAAGCCAGAGCTGCAAATGCTGCAACAATGGTGCCCACACACGTCTGCCCAACATGTGGCAGAACATTTCGTGCCTGTATAGACCTCACCAGCCACCTGCGGACACATCGTGGACAGCCCACAACCTGTTAGATGTCAAGGTCCTCTTCGAACACGATGGACGAACATCATCACTTGGAATACTGCATCCAGTTTTGGTCACCTCGATGTAAAAAAGATGTGGAGACTCTAGAAAGAGTGCAGAGAAGATGATTAGGGGACTGGAGGCTAAAACACATGAAGAACGGTTGCAGGAACTGGGTATGTCTAGTTTGGTGAAAAGAAGGACCAGGGGAGACATGATAGCAGTCTTCCAATATCTCAGGGGCTGCCACAAAAAAGAGGGAGTCAAGCTATTCTCCAAAGCACCAGAAGGCAGGACAAGAAGCAATGGGTGGAAACTAATCAAGGAGAGAAGCAACCTAAAACTAAGGAGAAATTTCCTGACAGAACAATTAATCAGTGGAACAACTTGCCACTAGAAGTTGTGGGCACTCCACAGAGGTGGGCTGCTGCTGGTTCAGACCGGTTTGGGATAACTGGTAGTTCGGACCATCGACTGACCTCACCCCTGCCCCGGCGCTATCCCATCCTATATATCTCACTCTCTGGCTCGCTCGCCCCACCCACGCAGTCCTGCTGATTTCCACTCCTCGCCCGCTCTACTCACCGCGGCTGCCCAAGAAGGTGTGCTGGAAGCCACGCGCAGGAAATCGCAGTGTGTTTGAAGCTGTTCGCAAGTGCGCTTACATTTTTGGTTCTGCACTAGGCGAACCGGTTGTTAAATTATGTGAAGCCCATCTCTGGTGCTCCATCACTGGAGGTTTTCAAGAAGAGATTGGACAACCATTTGTCTAAAACGGTGTAGGGTTTCCTGTCTGAGCAGCAGGGGGTTGGGCTAGAAGATCTCCAAGGTCCCTTCCAACTGTGTTATTCTATAAGTCCCCCATCAGGAACAGCTGGGAGTCAGACCACCATAAGATGGAACCTGAAATGGGCAGGATTTAGAATCCGCAATTGGGGAACTGAGGTTTGTTCCAAAGGTGGTAACGAGTCCATGATCTCCGCACAGCCCTATAGCTTGTTAGTTTAGTTTTCTTTCACACGCTGGGAGTGTATGATGGTTAAGTAGAAGCAGCAGCCTGAATAAGTGCCAAGGTTAGAAGCAGGTAAAACGAGCATTTATTGCACAAAACCAGAGATTATCCATGCCAGGGTGGTAAAATTTGATGGTAAATAGTTGCAAATTTTCATTACAGGTAAGTCCTTGACTTATGAGCACAAGGGAGCCCAAAATTTCTATTGTTAAGTAAGACATTTGTTAAGTGAGTTTGTCCTCGTTTTACGACTTTTCTTGCCACAGTTGTTAAGTGAATCATGGCGGTTCATAAGTCAGCCACAGGGTTGTTAAGTGAACCTGGCTTCCCCCTTGACTTGGCTTGTCAGAAGGTCGCAAAAGGGGATCACGTGACCCCGGGACACTGTGACCGTCATAAATATGAGTCAGTGGACAAGCGTCTGAATTTTGATCACATGACCCCCGGGGGATGCTGCAATGGCCGTAAGTGTGAAAAACGGTCCTAAGTCACTTTTTTCAGTGCCGTTGTATCTTTGAATGGTCACTAAATGAAGCATTGCAGTTGTTCTACCTGTACAGGAGATTAAAAGGTCATTTCTTTCTTTCTTTCTTTCTTTCTTTCTTTCTTTCTTTCTTTCTTTCTTTCTTTCTTTCTTTCTTTCTTTCTTTCTTTCTGCTAAAAATAAGATGCATCTTTGTCTACTGGCGAGTGTGATGGTTGTGGAAACCCAGCACCCCCAAAAAAACCACAACCTAGCTAATCGCATGTGGGTTGCCCTTGTGGTTGTGAAGCTGAAAGACTGCAACGATGGGGACGGTTTGTGTCGAGCCACACAAACTCTGGGCAGCTCCACCCAAGTTAAGGCTGGCTGCCAAGTTAAGCCGCGCAACGTTGGGGTGTGTGTGCATGTTGGTGAGTGAAGGAGGAATCCTGGTTCAGACAGACAGACAGGTTGTGTGAACCCACCCCAAGATGTGTGAGGTTCAGTGTGCGGAGCTGGAAAAGTGGTCAGAATTGCCAGCTAAGAGGCACACCCCATGGGTTAGGGTCTTCTCTTCAGTCATTGAAGGGGTTGCTAGAGGAGGGGCTGCTACCCACCCACCCACGTTCCTCCTTTTCTAAGCATCTTCAAGATGCTCAGGCAGAACAGGTGGTCCTCGACATATGACCGTACGGAGGCTGCCCATTGCGGTCGTATGTCGTAACAACTGTAAAATTGAATAACTTTACTTGGCAAGCTGCCGTCCCCGTCTCTTGCACCCGGAGCCAAGACTTTCTCTCCCGCTTGCTCCGATCCCTGGTACCTTTTGCCCAGGACTGTCCCAATTGTGTCTTCGGCAGTTGTGAGTTTCTTGTGCTTCGACTGCCTCCTTGTGTTGAGAGCAGAAACTGCATCTTTTGCAGAAGCCCTGGCTGCATGAACGGTGTGGGCTAAATCAAACCAACCCCATTGCAACTTTGATGGAATTTTTGTGCTTAAAAGGTTTTTTCAGACAAATCTGTGCAAATGTACATACGCCGCCCTGAGTCCCCAGGGAGTAGGGCAGCATATAAGAACAGCAAATAAATAAAATAAAATAAATCCCAGCGCACACACACACACAAACATACACACACACACACACCTTCTTTCCTCCCCTGCTTCATTAAAAGCAACCCGTAAACCTTAGTTTAGCACTTAGTAACAGAACACAGCTTCATCTCTCAGCTCCCAGACAACATTTTAGAACAGAACAGATCAGAATAGAGTAGAATAGAACAGAACAGAATAGAAACAGAATAGAAACTAATAGAATAGAAACAAATAAAAAAGAACAGAAATAGAACAGAACAGATAACAGAGTTGGAAGGGAGCTTGCAGGTCATCTAGTCCAACCCCCTGCCCAAGCAGGAGACCCTACATCTGCCTCTACCTAGGATCGAACTCACAACCTCCTGATTGTGAGGCAAGAGCTCCACCTCTAGGCCACAGCAACAGAATTAGAACAGAACAGAATTCAGAACATAATACAGAACAGAAGAATGGAATAGAAACAGAATAGAAACAGCATAGAAATGAATAGAATAGAATAAATACAATAGAATAATAGAACAGAACAGAAAAGAAATAGGACAGAAATAGAACAGAACAGAATAGAAACAGAATAAACAGAACAGAACAGAACAGGATAACAGAAACAGAACAGAATAGACCTCAGTTGGGACCAGAATTTCTGTTATTAAGAAAGGAGGTTGGTTTCATTTCCTTCAGATTCTCCGTAATATTTCCCACCTTCGCTGCCTGATCCGGCTACCCCGAGAAGGCCTGTTTCCAAGTATCCCCACCCCTTCTGTACAAATTATCTCCCAAAAGCCGGATGACAAATGATCTATGATTTCTTATTTCGGGAGACAAGGCGGCCAGTTTTCATCCATTATCTCAGCCCACTTCCCGGCTGAGCTTCTCTGGGAAGGAAGATAATCGCTTTGCTTGACCTTCTCTTTTTTTGCACAGGGAAGGCATATTTCTCTGCCTTCCTTTCTCTATTTTTCTCGGAGAACAATGCCTTCTGAGTAGGTTGTTTAAGCTACAAGGATAATATCTTCTGCCTTGGGAAAGTAGAATTCATAAGAAGAGCTGTTGGGCTGAGCTGAACAAGGCCTGGGCTTCATTTTCATTTTTCTAGAAAAAAATGAGTTATTTGGGCCATGCTACAGAAACGATCCGGCCTGAATAATCGAGACCAAATTTGCGGCTTAAATTAAAAGAGAGGAGTCGAAGCAAAAATGTTTCTGTCGCTCTCTGATGTAGGCGGCTTAACTTTCGGGGAGTTAAAAAAATAGCCGGGTAAAAAAATGGTAAAGTAAACATATCATTAAAAAAAAATTCTCCCTCAAATGATCCGCAGTCCATGCAAAGGTATAATCGGATGTTCTCCGTAGAGGAGAGAAAATAATTTCCCAACTCCATTTAAAATCTTTTTAATTCACGAATTTATACACAGCATTCTGCCTCAATGGAGATCGCAGATTTTTTTTTTTCCTATTTCAGAATAGTCACTGGATTCCCATACAGGTAGTCCTCGATTTACGACAGTTCATTTAGTGACTCTTCAAAGTTACAATTGGCACTGAAAAAAGTGACTTAGGACCATTTTTCACACTTAAGAAGAGCTGTTGGGCTGAGCTGAACAAGGCCTGGGTTTCATTTTCATTTTTCTAGAGAAAGAGGAGTTATTTGGGCCATGCTGCAGAAACGATCCGGCCTGAATAATCGAGACCAGATTTGCGGCTTAAATTAAAAGAGAGGAGTCGAAGCAAAAATGTTTCTGTCGCTCTCTGATGTAGGCGGCTTAACTCTCGGGGAGTTAAAAAAATAGCCGGGTAAAAAAATGGTAAAGTAAACATATCATTTTTAAAAAATTCTCCCTCAAATGATCCGCAGTCCATGCAAAGGTATAATCGGATGTTCTCCGTAGAGGAGAGAAAATAATTTCCCAACTCCATTTAAAATCTTAATTCACGAATTTATACACAGCATTCTGCCTCAATGGAGATCGCAGAATTTTTTTTTTCTCTATTTCAGAATAGTCACTGGATTCTCATACAGGTAGTCCTCGATTTACGACAGTTCATTTAGTGACTCTTCAAAGTTACAATTGGCACTGAAAAAAGTGACTTAGGACCATTTTTCACACTTAAGAAGAGCTGTTGGGCTGAGTTGAACAAGGCCTGGGTTTCATTTTCATTTTTCTAGACTAGAGAAAGAGGAGTTATTTGGGCAATGCTGCAGAAACGATCCGGCCTGAATAATCGAGACCAGATTTGCGGCTTAAATTAAAAGAGATGAGTCAAAGCAAAAATGTTTCTGTCGCTCTCTGATGTAGGCGGCTTAAAGAAAGAAGCCCTCGGGGACTTAAAAAAAACAACAAAAAAAAGTTTTTTTTATCAGGTTTTTTTTCAGCATCCAGTCAAGGTGGCTTCTTTATGTTTAACGTTAGATTTATTTGATATTTGGGTCATTTTTTCTCCTTGTTTGAACACAAATCCCCCCCCCCCCCGGTTTTTAATGTCGGATGTATGTTTTTCTGTTTTGCATTTTACTCTTGTTGATCAAACAAAATAATTCTGTATAAATATACAAAGTATAGCCGAATAAAAACGAGCAAAAGTAAAAAAAAGTCATTTTTAAAAAAACAATCTCTCCCTCAAATCATGGAGTATCTTGTACTCTGAAGGTTCAGAAAAAGAAACATTTGCTAGCAAAGCTCCTTCCAAACTCAGCTTCTGTTTCCGTTTTGTGGCCATCTTCATCTTCATCATCGCCATCTTCATCTCTTGTTGGACTGTCCAAAACTGATTCCTGGAGTATTCGTGAGGTAAGGTCAAAAGAGTCAAAATGGCGCCCCCCCCAAGTCTGCCATCAAGCCTCCAACCGGCATGTGCAACCCATGTAAACGTGGGTAGAGCTTCAAGGGTCCTGCAGTAGTCGCCATCTTGACTTTTTTGACCCCGTTTCGGACACCCTGGTGTATTTATGGATGTCGGCGTCTGAAACACGGCTGTGGCTTGGCGGTCTGGAGACTTTCTGGAGCTGTAGAGAAGGAGAGGAGATTGATTGCTGGTTTAATCATTAAGCTTCCACCCTGCCACCATCGCATGACTCAATAGGCTGAGTAAACAAGAAGGGAAAGGATTGACAGGAATCGACCGGATAATGGCAACTGGGATCAGCACACCAGAAACACAAGGACACCACAACAGGGAAAAGAAAATGGAAAGAAAGCACAATTGGATCTGGGGAAAAGACTTTCCCAAAACAGTGCATTTCGAAATGTTACCCCCAAAATGGGGTCAGTTGCCAGGAGTGAAATCCAGCAGGTTCTGACAGGTTCTGGAGAACCGGTAGTGGAAATTTTGAGTAGTTCAGAGAACCGGCACCACCTCTGGCTGGCCCCAGGAGTGGGGAGGGAATGGAGATTTTGCAGTATCCTTCCCCTGCCACACCCACCAAGCCACGCCCACAGAACCGGTAGAAAAAAATGGAATTCCACCACTGGTCAGCTCCAGATTGGAAGGCAGCCCCAAGTCTCTCTCTCTCTCTCTCTCTCTCTCTCTTTTTCTTTCTCTCCTTCCTTCCTTCCTTTCCTCCCTCCTGTTCCTTTCTCCTTCTTAACTCTCTCCATCTTTCTTTTTCTTTCTTTTTTCCTCCCTCCCTCTTTTTCTTTCTCTTTCTCTCCTTTCCTTCCTTCCTTCCCTCCCTCCCAGTCTTCCTTCTTCTCTCCATCTTTCTTTTCTTTCTTTCTTTTTTTCCTCCCTCCCTCCCTCTTTCTTTTTCTTTCTTTCTTTTCCTCCCTCCCTCCCTCCCTTTCTTTTTCTTTCTCTCCTTTCCTTCCTTCCTTCCCTCCCAGTCTTCCTCCTTCCTTCCTCTCTCCATCTTTCTTTTCTTTTTCTTTTTTCCTCCCTCCCTTTCTTTTTCTTTCTTTTTTTTCCTCCCTCCCTCCCTTTCTTTTTCTTTCTCTCCTTTCCTTCCTTCCTTCCCTCCCTCCCAGTCTTCCTCCTTCCTTCCTCTCTCCATCACTCTTTTCTTTCTTTCTTTTTTTCCTCCCTCCCTCCCTCCCTTTCTTTCTTTTTCTTTCTCTCCTTTCCTTCCTTCCTTCCCTCCCTTCCAGTCTTCCTTCTTCATTCTTCTCTCCATCTTTCTTTTCTTTTTTCCTCCCTCCCTTTCTTTTTCTTTCTCTCCTTTCCTTCCTTCCCTCCCTCCCAGTCTTCCTCCTTCCTTCCTCTCTCCATCTTTTCTTTCTTTCTTTCTCTTTCTTTCTTTCTTTATTTCTCTTTCTGTTTCTTTCTTTCTTTCCTTTCTTCTTTCTTTCTTCCTTTCCTTTCTTTCTCTTTCTCTGTCCCTCCCTCCCTCCCTCATTTAAATGTGGCTGTTTGGTGCTTCCTTTCCTGGGACAGATCTCAGCCAGGCGATTTCCAGGGTTTTCTGCTGCAGGAAACAGTTGATTTATGCGGCTGTTTCCGATTTTATCGAACAATTTCTATCCTGAAAAAACAGGAGGTGGTTTTCTGCCCACACTTTTCCCTGGCAAGAAATTGCAGCCTGGCCTCTGGGTCACCCTTGGAAATAGATCCTGGGTGATGGTCATTTTTCAAACCTTAAATGGTTTATTGGGATACAGAAAATTACAAAGTTTGTTTCTTTTGTTTAAAGGGGGAAAACGGACCGAGAGCAAATCTTGATAAAACCTGGTTCATCCCGTCAGATTAAGGTTTAGGATGTATTTGCATGTGTAAAAGCATCCAGGTATTTCTTTAAACACCTTTTAGAAACTAGAAATAGAAATTGTGTACATTAAATGTCCTTTGGTGTCTCAGTCAGAAATGTCAAAAGTTGTAACTGAAAGGGGGAAAAAAGGAAAATAAATCAAAGAAAAAAAAGGTTTATATTACAGCTGCCCATCTTACATACGTGACTCTGGGTGACTCACAATCCCCCCCATCAAATTAGAATTAAAACAAATAATGAAAAGATAAATTAACGAGAAAGATAAAATGCAGGAGAGATTAAAATCAGATTATGCTTTAAAACAATGTTTCTCAATCTCAGCAATTTTAAGATGCCTGGACTTCAACTCCCAGAATCCCCTGGCTAGCATGCTGGCTGGGGAATTCTGGGAATTGAAGTCCAGCCACCTTTAAGGTTGCCAAGGTTGCAAAAAAACTGGAGTTAAATCATTCCTGAGAGGCAGCTGTCAGTCTTCCTTCCATTCTGCAGACTTCGCACCCGGCTCTTTAGCATCTTCTTTGTAACAATCCTCAGTGGCTGCTGTAACCTTTAGATATCTTCAATCTGTGAAAATTCCTCCTGGCTGGGAATCCTGGAAGTTGTAGTCTTGGAAAGGCAGGAAAGGGGAGGATGGGTCTGGGAGTCCCCAAGGGCGGAGGGCGCCGCTTGGGGAAAGAGAGGCGTTGCTAAGGCCCGCCTGCTTTCTCCGCGTCCGACAGGGCGGTCGCTAAGGGGCGTGGCCGGCTGCTCTGCGGTTGCCGAGGCAACGCCTTCTCCCTCTCCCATTCTCTCGTCTTTCCCCCCCCCGTGAACAGCTGCTCCTGGGCCGTACCAACTTGGCGGCGGGCGGGGGGAGATTGGAGGAAGGCAAATGGATCCGCCCTTCGGGGGCGGCGTTTCTCGCTCCTCCCTCCCCCTTGTCCCTCCCTCCAGCTGCTGTTCCGTTGGTACGGGCCGCCCCTCCCGTCAGAGCGCTCGGCAGGCCCGGCGGACGGACAATGGCGCTGCTCCCCTCGCGGAGCCCGCTGGTGCTGCCGCCGCCCCCGGCCCGCAGGGGGCGCTCCAAGGCCCGAGGGGGCGCCCAGCCCGCCGTCAGGTGAGGGAACACGCGGCGGCCGCCGCCGCCTTCGCACGACTCCCCTGACCCGAGTCAGACGCTTCCGGGGCGGCCCCTCCCCGTCACGCCGGGTTGAAACCGGCCCTCCCCGGGGAGCCACGGGTGGGGCAGGGGGCGGGGCCTCCAGAGGGGGCGGGGCCTGGGAGGGTGGGGCGCTTTTGAATGCGGGTGGGTGGGAGATGGGGCACGTGGGGAGGATGAGGGGGGGCACAGATTTGGGCCCTGGGGAAGAGTGCTGCAAAGCCTGCAGGAGGGCTAAGGGGATTGGATGGGAGACCACCAGGAGATCCAGATGTGGGGGGGCTGGATCAGCCTCCCAAGGAAGAAAGTTGACAGGCGGTCCCTCTTCCTGATAACCCTGCAGGGAAGCACCTTTGGGGTTCCCCTTTGCTCCCCCAAAATGTTGAACCTCTAGCGGAGCTGGCTAAACTTGGGGTCAGAGGCGGATGGAGTACCACCAGGAAATCCCCCGTCTGCAGACATGACTTTGGTTCTTAAAAAAACAAACAAACCTCCCATCCAAAAACAAAATCAAAATCCGCGCCTGGAATAGTCAAATCAGGCTGCCCTGGTTAGCGCCGGGTGTTGTATTCAACCGGGCAATTTGACAATTGGAGCTAAAGTTTGGTCGCGTCCCCACAACACGCTCAACCACCTTTAAGGTGGAGTGGGTCCATTTGCAAACCTGGGGTGGGTGGGTGGGGAAATGGAGGAGGATGATTTGCCGCTTACCTTGTCGAACAGATCATTGTGTTTTGGTGTGTGATGCACAACAGGAAGCAGGCTGGCTCGGCAACCCAGTTGGGTATGTTGTGTGGATGCATCTTTTAAATATTGGTGACTTGGGAGCATCGCTGTAGGTCCCTTGAAGCCAGTTGCTCGCCTTCTCGATCTATTCCACGGGTTGATTGTGAAGAGACCCTAAAGAAATGGGATGGAGGAGGCAGATAAAACACAGGCAGTCCTCGACTTACAAAACTTCATTTAGTGACCGTTCAAAGTCACAACGGCCCTGAAAAAAAGTGACCTAGGACCGTTTTTCACATTTACGACCGTTGCATGGCCATGGGTTCAACATTCAGAGGCTTGGCAACTCATGTTTACGACAGTCGCAGTGTCCAGAGGTAACGTGATCTCCTTTTGCGACAATGGGGAAGCCGGATTCACTTAACAACCACGTTACTAACTTAACAACTGCACTCAGTGATTCACTTAACACCTGTAGCAGGAGAGGTCGTAAAATGGCACGAAACTCAATAACGGTCTTGTTTAGCAACAGAAATTTCCTGTTCCTTCTCCTCTTCCTCCTCCTCCTCCTTCTCTTTCAAATTTACTGAACCAATGTCTTGCTTTGCAGCAGAAATGTTGGGCTCAGTTGCGGTCGTAACTCGAGGACTACCTGTATGGATTATTAATCTTGCCTCTTTCTGAAAATCCAGTCTTTTTCCTGCATCCTTTTATAGTAATAAAATCCTGCCTAAAAATGGCCAAAAGAGTCCCCTTTCCTGAGCCCTTGTAAAGAAAGGGTCTTCCCATGCTGGCTGGGGAATTCTGGGAATTGAAGTCCACAGATCTTAAAATATCTAGAGTTGAGAAACACTGGTCTGCAGGAGAGATGGGAGCAATTTCAGGAATCTAAGGCAAATAAAGTGAAAAACCAGGATATTTTTCAGACGGAGGGATTGATTAGAGGCCTGGAGGCTAAAACATATAAAGAACTGGTTGCTGGAATTGGGTAGGTCTAGTTTAACGGAAAGAGGGGATACGATAGAAGTCTTCCAATAATTGAGGGGTCGCCCCAAAGAAGAGGGGGTCAATGTATTCTCCAAAGCACCAGAAGGCAGGACAAGAAAGAATGGATGGAAACTAACCAAGGAGAGAAGCAACCTGGAACTAAGGAGAAATTTCCTAGCAGTTAGAACACTCAACCAGTGGAACAACATGCCACTAGAAGTTGTGCGTTCTCCATCACTGGAGCTTTTTAAGAAGAGATTGGACAGCCATTTGCCTGAAATGGTATAGGGTTTCCTGCCTGAGCAGGGGGTTGGACTAGAAGACCTCCAATGTCCCTTCCAACTCTATTCTATATTCTACATTCTAAAGGATTCTTTGTAGTGCGGGTAGTTTTTTTCTTCCAACTGTTTTGTTTAGCAACCATTCGAAATTACAACGACATTGGGGGGGAAAAGTGTCTTGTGACCAGTCCTCGTACTTACAACCGTCACAGCCTCCCTACAGTCACATGATCAAAATTTGGGTGCTTGGCAACCGGCACAGAGTTTATTTTTGTTGTTGTTGACGGCCTAAGGAAAAAGAGCAGCAGAAAATGCAAGACTGAGAAAAGGTTGGCTTTGGATTGAGGCTTTCAGGGTGGGTTATTTTGGAGAAGCAGGCTGGCTGGGGAATTCTGGGAGCTGAAGTCCACAAATCTTTTAAAAGTGGCCCAGGCCGGACCCCCGGTGATCTACAGAGAAATCTACTGCAGCCTTTGGCTATATTGCTCTTCCAATTTGCAGGTAGGGCACATTTTGCTTGCCGAGGTGACAGGTAACTTAAACTGTTCTCAGCTACCAGCTTAATGCCTGCCAGTCCTGAAAGGCGAAGGAAGGAATGCAGCACAAATTTGAGGAATGTGTGAAACTAAACCCAGCAATGTAAGGATCTTGGGTTAGTTGGGTAACGTCGTCCCCAATGCACCAAGGACAGAGAAGCTCACATTTCTTTGGGTGAGGGTGCTGCACGCGTGTGCGAATGCACGTGTCCGTATCTCCCGCAGCACAGCTTACTTGCATTACTGGTAGTCCTCGGTTTCCAAACGTTCGTTTAGCAACGGGTTCGGAGTGACGATGGCAGCGAAAAAAGTGACTTTAGGATCGGTCCTTGCACTTAACGACCGTTTCAGCGTGAAGAAACTTCGCACTTACAACCAATCGCATGAAGAAAATGCAGGCACTTGCTTCCGACAAGCAAAATCAATGTGGGGGAGAAAGCCAGATTCGCTTAACGACTGTGTGATTCACTTAACAACTGAAGTGATTTGCTTAACAACCGTGGCAAGGAAGGTCATAAATGGGGGGGAAATCAGTTAACCGCCTCGCTCGGCAACAGAAATTTTGGGCCCAGTTGTGTCGTAAGTCGAGGACTACCTGTATATAATAAATCCAAGCATAGCTTTTCTCCTCACCTAAAAGGCCATAAAACAGGGCACGGCTCACTTAACAAAGGCCTTGCTCAGCAAGGTAAATCGTCCCAGTGGTGGTTGTAAGTCGAGGATTTGGGAAAGCCCTGCTTGGTTTAGGAGCCAGGAAGCCTTTGGAGCATGCTGGGAAGGGGGATTTCAGCTCTTCTCCCCCAGCCCCAAGGAGGAGTGGAATGCCACAGCTTGGAAGAGAGGGTTGTCTGCAGGGGCTTTGGGAGGAGGGTTGTGTGCAGGGAAGGCTGCTGTTCCTGGTGGGGTAGGAAATCAACAGAGGGGAGGGAAAGGGAGGGAGGGGAGGAGGGAAGACAGGAAAGGAAGGAAGGAAGGAAGGAAGACAAAGAGAAAAACAAAGGAAGAAAGACAGGAAAGAAAGGAAGGAAGGAAGGAAGCAAGATGGGAGGAGGGAAGGAAGGAAGGAAAGAAGACAAAGAGAAAGAAACGAAGGAAGACAGGTAAGAAAGAGGAAGGAAGGGAAGGAAGGAAGCAGACGGGAGGAGGGAAGGAAGGAAGACAGGAAAGGATGGAAGGAAGACAAGAAAGGAAGGAAGAAAGGAAAGGAAGGAAGGAAGGAAGTAGACGGAGGAAAGGAAGGGAGGAGGGAAGGAAGAAAGGAAAGGAAGGCAGGAAGACAGAAACGAAGGAAGACAGGAAAGAAAGAAAGGAAGGAAGACAAAGAAAAATGAAGGAAGACAGGAAAGAGGAAGGAAGGAAGGATGGAATGTAGAGAGAAAGGAAGGAAGAAAGACAGGAAACAAAGAAAAAAGAAGGAAGGAAGGAATGTAGAGAGAAAGGAAGGAAGGAAGACAAGAAAGAAAAACAGGAAGATAGGAAAGAAAGAAAGGAAAGAAGGATGTAGAGAGAGGAAGGAAGGAAGACAGGAAACAAAGAAAGAAAAAGAAAAGGCAGGAAGGAAGGAAGGAAGACAAGAAAAGAAAGAAAAAGGAAGGAAGGAAGTAAAAAAAAAGATGACTGCCACAGGACTCAATTGCTTCTTTTTGTATATAAAGGTACTCGACTTATGACCTCAGTTGTGCCCAAAAGTTCTTGAATAAGACAGTTAAGTGAGTTTTGCCCCATTTTACGACCTTTCTTGCCGCAGTTGTTAAGTGAACCATTGTCATCGTTAAGTTAGTAACACGCTTGTTAAGTGAACCTGGCTTCCCCATGGACTCTGCTCGTCAGAAAGTCGCAAAAGGGAATCACACAACCCGGGGATACGGCAACCATCATAAACGCGAGTCAGTTGCCTAGCACCTGAATTTTGATTTCTTGACTGCGTGGGTTGCTGTAGTGGTCATAAGCGTGAAAAAAAACGGTGATCAGTCTCTTTTTCCAGGGCCGTCGTAACTTCGAATGGTCACTAAAACGAAGTATATTGTAAGCCAAGGACTATCAATAAAAGCCGTTTTTCCTCAGGAACGGAATGGAGCTGGAAATGGAGGAAAAAACCGGCATTGGGGCCGTGATATCTGCTAGTGTTCTTTTCAATTTGGAAATTTAAAATTACTATAACCGACTCAGATTTACTTCCAAGAACGTAGAATAACCCCAAGGAAATGAGTCACTTTTTCTAGGCTCCCTCCAAGATTTTAAGTCGTCTTGAGAAATCTCTCAAGTCATTTTCCTGCACATCTGCAAGACTTTCTTTTGACATTTTCTGCCCCTCTTCTTTGCTTCCGCCCCCCTTTTATTCTTTGTTTAATTTGACTTTTCAACTTCAATGGAGCCAGGGGGAGAGGAAGCAGAGGGCTCCCTGCACAAAACCTCATAATTTCTGGCTCTCTAAGGGTGGTTTCAAATCGCTCTGCATAAGGAAGAAAATATCCCAAGACGGTTTTCCCTGGATCTGTCTGTCGGCCGGAATTTGGCACCCGAGCTATAAAAAGCTCTGTCTGCCTGTCAGAACGGAAATAATAACGCTTTCAACCGTTCACAGCAAATGCAGGGAAGCCTCGACTTACGACCACAATTCAGCCTGAGACGCTTTTTTAAAGCCAGTTTTATCCCGTTTTACGACTTTTTCTTGGCTGCAGTGGTTAAGTGAACCGCCGTGGCTGATGAGTTAGCCCCACTGTGGTAAAGCGAATCTGGATCGCAGGACACACACCCCCGGACGCTGCGACCGTCATAAATACGAGTCGGTTCCCAGGCGTCTGGATTTTGATCACAGGCTTAGTGGGGATGCTGCAAAAGTCGTGAAAAAAAGTCACTTTTTTCCAGCGCCGTTGTAACTTTGAATGGTCACTAAATTTTTATTTATTTATTTATTTATTTATAGTTAAATTTATATACCGCCCTTCTCCGGGGACTCAGGGCGGTGAACAGCCAAGTAAAAATACAATATAAACATTAAAATATATATACATTTAAAAGAAAATATTAGATGTAAATGAACGGTCGTAGGTTGAGGACTAGCTGGGTCTGCGGAATTCTTAATCAGCAAAGTGCTTCTCGTGAAAGGCCTCGAGCAGTCTTGAAAGGAAAGGAAGGAAGTTCAAAAGTCATATTAGAAAGTATGACTCCACTGAAAGAGTGCAGGGAGTTCTCAACTTAAAACAGCTCATTTAGTGATTTGAAGTTGCCAATTGTTTGACCATTCTGACACATAGTCAAGGTCTTTTTGAAGGGTAGCAGCATTGTCGGTGGTGTTGAATAGTTTTACATCATCAGCGAAGAGGACGCAGTTGCTTATAATATGATCGCAAAGGTTGTTTATGTAAAGTATGAAGAGTGTTGGTCCTAGAACGCTGCCTTGAGTTCCTTAAAAGGTAGCACTTGTCTGAAATGGTATAGTTCAGGAGTGTCAAACTCGATTTCATTGAGGGCCGCATCAGGGTTGTGTTTGACCTGTGGGGCCGGGGTGGGCGTGGCCAGGGTAGGTGTGGCCAGCTTGACATCACTCGTGTCGGGGGCTCCTGTGGTGGCCTGAGCGCTCTACCAACAAAATGTGGGTAGGACTAGAAGACCTCCAAGGTCCCTTCCAACTCTACTCTTCTTGTCTCTATTCTATTCTATTCTATTCTATTCTATTCTATTCTATTCTATTCTATTCTATTCTATTCTCTCTTCTCTTCTATTTTCTATTCTCTATTCTATTCTATTCTATTCTATTTTATTATTCTATTCTATTTTATTCTCTCTTCTCTTCTATTTTCTATTCTCTATTGTATTGTATTGTATTGTATTGTATTCTATTCTATTCTATTCTTCTATTTTCTATTCTAATTTTCTCTTCTCTTCTCTTCTCTTCTCTTCTCTATTCTTTCTAATTCTGTTCTATTTCTACAGCATTTTGCAAACTCTGCAGAAGGCAAAAAAAAAGGAGAGAGAATACTTTCCGCTTTGCCAATTCGGCATAAAATAACTCGCCTTCTTCCTTTCCCACCACGGCCTCTTAATTCTTGTTCCCCCGTTTCTCTTCCCAGTTGCAGCCGACTTCGACAAATTCAAAACATTCTGACGGAGAGCAACAAATCCCAGCCAGATGGCATCCTCTGCATTTTGGGTAAATTCTTTTCATCTTTAACATGCATTGACAGGTGTGTGTGTGTGTGTGTGAAAGGGGGCAAAGTAACACTCCGTGGTCTGCGTGAGAAGCATTCGATCCGTGCCAAGCTTCTTTTAATAGAAAAGGCGGCTGCTTTTTATAGAATTTATAATTCTATCAATTATAGCATTTATAGAATTTCCTCTCCTAAGAGGAGGATAAGTAAATGAAAAGAGGCCTTTATTCTCTCGGCCTGGGCATCTTCTGGGCCCTTCCAGCCTGCCTCTCCAGCTTTTTTCCTGAGTAAGACAGCCAGTGCAGGATAAACAGCCCCGCTTAGGCCTGAAACTGTGAACGGAGTCAGAAATTTGGTTCAATGGAGGTGATCCGGTTCACATCTTCCTTGAGTCAGGGTGAGATTTTTGCAAAGAAGAGGCGAAAGAGAGCCGGTTTGGTCAAGTGGTTAAGACACCAGGCTAGAATCTGGGAGACTCTGAGTTTGAGTCCTACCTGGGTGACTTTGGGCCAAACCCCAGGAGACGGTGAGTTCTAGTACTGCCTTAGATATGAATGCCGGCTGGGTGACTTTGGGCCAATCACCAGGAGACGGAGAGTTCTAGTCCGGTTGTGTTGCAGCCTTTCCTTCGGCCTCCCTTGCCCCCTTCAAGCCGCCTGTAACCCAGCCGCTTCACAAGGCCTCTTTCCCAGAACCTTCCCCAGAGCCCCCCCTCTCCCCCCCTCCCGTACAGATGTTTTGTCATTGGGGTTCAGTCCTTGGGTCTTGGCAGCGGAAACCAGGCACATTTGCCAGACTCGGAATCCATATCCTCTCTGTTGCTAAGAGAGACTTTCTGCTTTTTTTGTTGCACTGGTGGAAAAAAAGGGGTTTTTTTTTCTTTTAGCATCGGAACAATATAGGTAGTTCTCGACTTTTATTTATTTATTTTATTTATTCGAAGTTCTTCTATGCCGCCCTACTCCCTCAGGACTCTTTCCCTTTCAACCACAAGTGAGCCCAAGTGTTGCTAAGTGAGAAATTTGCAGCTCTTTTAGTCTTTCTTTCTTTCTTTCTTTCTTTCTTTCTTTCTTTCTTTCTTTCTTTCTTTCTTTCTTTCTTTCTTTCTCTCTCTCTGTTTCTTTCTCTTTCTTTTTCCTTCCTTCCTTTGTTCTTTCTTTCCTTTGTTCCTCCCTCATCCCTCTACTCTCCTTCCTTCCTTCCTTTCCTTCCCCTTTCTTTCTTTCTTTCTCCTTCCTTCCTTCCTTCTTTCCTTTGTTCTTCCCTCCCTCCCTCCCTTCTTTCTCTTCCTCTCTCTGTTTCTTTCTTTTTCCTTCCTTTGTTCCTTCTTTCCTTTGTTCTTCCCTCCTTCCCTCCCTCCTTTCTTTTCCTTTCCTTTCCTTTCCTTTCCTTTTCTTTTCTTTTCTTTTCTTTTCTTTTCTTTCTTAATTGTTAAGTTAGTAACATGGTGATTAAGTGAACCTGGCTTCCCCATTGGCTTTGCTTGTCAGACGGCCACAGAAGGGAATCACATGACCCTATGAGAATCACATGCAACTGTCATAAATATGAGTCAGTTGCCAAGCATATGAATTTTGATCCCTTGGCCATGGGGATGCTGCAGTTGTCGTAAGTTTGAAAAATGGTCATAAGTCGCTTTTTTGTGTCTTCAAACGGTCACTAAATCAACTAAATCCGTCTTCTTTGTCCTCCCTGGGAGCTTTCTCTCTAAATCTGGAGCTGGATTTCACGCCTAATCCAGGACTAGAACTCCCGGTCTCCCGGTGATTGGCTCAAAGTCACCCAGCCGGCTTTCATGGCTAAGGCAGGACTAGAACTCGCCGTCTCCTCCTCCCTAGCCTGGTGCCTTAACCACTAGCCCAAACTGTCTCTCCAGCTGATGGAAATGAAATGAAGGCAGAACTTATGCCGACACCCTTGGCCAAGAGCGGTTGCCAGATGGAAGGTGGGAAGATTTATTATTAAACGCTGACAGCATTTAATGCCGTTCTGACTTGTATAAAAATTAGCCAGGCGTTGGGCGCAACCCCCCCCCAAAACCCATCTGTGAACTCTTTAACTTTGAAACTGAGCGGCACGGCCTAATTTTCTTGCCCTAGTTTCCACAGACGTGATTCTGATCCTGGCTTGGATATCTTGGCAGCCCCGGGGCTTTATCCCTGCGTAACCCCTGCCCTCCTCCTTTCCCCCAGCCCCATCCATCCCAGATGTCCCCCCCCCCCCCCGCCAGGCCTAATCCTTCCAGCCTGGACCCCGTCGTAAGAGGCTTTGCCTTGCCGTGGCCCAACGAAAGGGTTGTGCAATTGCACACAGCATTGTGTTTCTCGGATTTCAGAGGGGCCCGCCCCCCTCTGAAACTCATTCCAAAGATTTTAAACCCTTCCTTCCTTCCTTCCTTCCTTCCTTCCTTCCTTCCATCCATCCATCCATCCATCCATCCATCCATCATTCCAGGCCATCCATTCCTTCTTCCATCCATCCATGAGAATAATAAAGGCGTGATACAAATAAAGACATGAAATGAAATGAAATTTCTGATGCGGGTTCAGTTTTGGTTCTAGGTTTTGCTGGGATCGGGAGTAGAAATTATTGCCGACCCTTTTCGGAGTTCTTGGATATTTCTGCTTCGTCATCACGGAAATTGCAAATTTCTTGTTCGTTACTTGCTCTACTTAAAACCTCCTCCAGATCAGGGGTCTCCAACCTTGGCAACTTTAAGACTTGTGGACTTCAACTCCCAGAATTCCTCAGCCAGCAAAGAGGAATTCTGGGAGTTGAAGTCCACAAGTCTTAAAGTTGCCAAGGTTGGAGACCCGTGCTCCAGAGGAAGGAACAGTAACTGGTTCAGATGGAGAGCAAATAGTTCCTCTGGACACTTTAGTAACATGGAGATCAAACGGCGCCGTATTTCCAAAGTGCCACATTTGATGGTCAAACAGAAACCCGGCCCTTCTTGCAACAGGTGTTGAAGTTGGCTCGGCGTCTCTAGTTTGGCTGCTTGATGGAATCAGGTTGGCTCGAAATATTCCTTGCCTCAGTGATGCAACTCTTGGGTGGAAGTCACTCTGAGCTCACGGAAGCAAATTAACACTCTGGATATCATGGGTGAGGTTGAAACGCATCCTGCTGACAACCGGCTACCTTTCTAAGGTGTAAATCCCATGCAAAACCGCACCCGCAAATAATTCACTCTTAATGAAAAAACTGTCTGGCTGCTCCAATCGATGTTAGCTGCGTGTTTTCCTAAACAAGGGCTATCCCGAAACCATCTTTTAAATTGCTAAGTTGCATTAGACCAGAAATTAACTGGAACAGATGATAAACTGATAAATTATATTGTTACCTATTAAGTATTAAACTTGAAAGTGAGAAGGTAAAGGAGACAATGATTGCCTGGGCTAAAAACTTTGGATAGGCAATAGAATTAGATAAATGGCAGAAACTATGGGATAGGAATATTAAATTGACTATGTCAACCGCATATAAAGAAAATCTGTATAAAATGTTTTATAAGTGGCATTTTGCACCAGCAAGACACGCAAAAATGTATAAAGATAGATCTGCTAAATGTTGGAAGTGTAATCAATCATCTGGTTCATACAACCATACAGTATGTGGCGGACATGCCCAAAAGCTAAAAAATACTGGACGAAAATACATACCGTATTTTTCAGAGTATAAGACGCACCTTGGTTTTTGGGGAGGAAAATAGGGGGAAAAAATCTGCCTACCAGGTATTCATCTGGCTAAGTCCTTAGTCTGGTCAGCTTCAGCACATTATTTTATCCCCTGGTTAGGACTTAAAAAAACCTTCTTCTGAGAGAGTAACAATGAAAGAGTCTGCAAGCCAGTAAGAGCTGGGAAGATAGTTAGCACCTGGTTAGGGCTAGAAAAAAACTTATTCGGAGCAAGTAGAGCAATGAAAAAAAACCCTGCAAAGACTTAGGGCTGGAAAAAACATTCTTTGGAGAGAGTAACAATGAAAAAGCCTGCAAGGTAAGAGCTGAGAAGATCTGTTAGCACCTAGTTAGGGCTGGAAAAAAAAAAGCTACATTCGAAGTATAAGACGCACCCAAATTTTCAGCCACTTTTAGGGAGGAAAAAGGTGCGTCTTATACTCCGAAAAATACGGTACTTGGCTGGAAAAAATGACAAAGCAACATATAGACTTGAAACCAGGGATATTTTTGTTGGGCAAAACACCAAAAAAATATGATAAAAGATTACATATCTAGTCTTGCATATATTAACCGCAACTAGAATTGTATTTGCACAGTAATGGAAACATGATGAGATTCCGTCTGAGGGGAATGTAATTAAGAAAATATTAGAATGCGCAGAAACGGATAGATTAACGCTCACTATTAAGGACAAAGAAGAAACTGAATATTTTTTTATATGGGATATATTCTATCAATGGCTAGACAATAGAAACAGAAGTTAGAAAAGAGGAGATATAAAAAGAGGAAATGTTAATGTGGAGAGTTGTTAAAGAAGATGATAAGTATTATTGTTATTATATTATTATATTATTAATATTATGGTGATGAATACTACCACAAATAGGTGGACCACGATTGTTTAAAAATAACTATACCCAGATCACACACTGTTTGAATGTTATATAAACAAAACAAATAAAACATGCAAAAAATGTTTTGCTAAGTTGCATCACATCTGGAGTGGCTAATAGAAACATACCCTATATTGCTAGGAAATATGGACTTATCTCGTTGGGGCAGTGGAAAAGCATGTGGTTGAATGAAGTTGACATGTTAAAATTTTAAAACAGAATTTCTTCAAAAGGGTATATAGCTCCAGAAAAAGTATCTAGAACAGTGTTTCTCAACCTTGGCAGTTTGAAGATGCGTGGACTTCAACGCTGGCTGGGGAATTCTGGGAGTTGAAGTCCACACATCTTCAAACTGCCAAGGTTGAGAAAAACTGATCTAGAATATATAAGGGCATTTCAGATTTATGTTGGACACGTGGACAACATGAAGGGTCATTCCCCATCCTGGCTGGGGAATTCTGGGAGTTGAAGTCCACACATCTTCAAACTGCCAAGGTTGAGAAAAACTGATCTAGAATATATAAGGGCATTTCAGATTTATGTTGGACACGTGGACAACATGAAGGGTCATTCCCCATCCTGGCTGGGGAATTCTGGGAGTTGAAATCCACACATCTTAAAAAGTTTGACAGCATTGAAAACAAAAATAACTTAAAAGCAATCCTTGCACTTCCAGCTGTTTCAGCATCCCTACGGTCAAGTGACAACTGGCATGTATTTGAGTAGCTGCTACTGAAAGAGGGTGGAGGGTGGGAGGAAGGACGCCTGCAACCAGTAGAAGAGAATGCTTGTAACTCAGATTTGAGCTGTGGGGTCCTTGGTGCTCTCTGAGCTTGGTGCTTTTCTTGCAGACGTTTCATGACCCAACTAGGCAACATCATCAGTGTTACAAGGGAGCAGGGTCTACTCTCTCTTTACTGTATATACAGGCAGGGGTGGGTTCTAACTTACCTCGCTGCCGGTTCGCTTCATCCCATGCCGCATGCGCGTGCATGCGCAGTGCCAGAGAAAAAAATTCAAAAAAAAAAGAGCCTGAAACAAGATGGCGACGATGCGTAGTGCCGGAAACCCGGAAAAAAATTCCCAAAATAATAAAAATAAAATAAATTCAATTCAATTAAAAAAAAAAAGATGGCGGTGCCCACGGAATGGCACCGACCGAACCGGTTCCGTGACATCATCGTGACATTACCAGCGGTTTGCTACCAATTCGGGCGAGCTGGTCCGAACTGGGAGGAACCCACCTCTGTATACAGGTGGCTTGCCCTATCAGTATTGGAGGGGTGGTTCTAGTGGTTCCTTAATTAGACTGTTTACCCTTCTTGATTAGGCTGTTTCCTCCTTTCTAATACTGATGATGTTACCTAGTTGGGTCATGAAACGTCTGCAAGAAAACAGCCCAGCTCAGACAGCATCAAGGACCCCACAACTCAACCCTGAGCTGCAAATATTCTCTTCTCTTGATACTTCCTGAGTGGTCAGCTGCCCTGAACCCAGTGGTGGGTTGCTACCGGTTCGCACGTACTGGTGGCGGAAATTTCCACCCGCTCGCCGAACCGGTAGCGATGGCCGGCTGTCCACGCCCCCGAACCGGTTCTCCGGCCGCCGTGGCTGCCAAAGAACCCTCTGTGCATGCGCAGAGGATCGTTTGCGCTATGTGACGGGGGCGCAAGACGCACACTTCTGTCGTGATGCGAACCGGTAACATCTCCCAATATTTTATTCTCCAAATGTCCTGGGTTGTTGTTGTTGTTTTTTTGCAGGAATTGATAGTCGGTACAATGAAGGATGCCGGGAACTCGCCAACTATCTCCTCTTCGGCTTGTACAGCCAGAACAACAACGAGTTTGAAAGATCAGGATTTCCTGAAGAAGTCCTCGACGGTAAGAGGGATCTTCTCCCCCATGGGTTGGTATGAACCTCCATTCCTGGTAGCCAACGACGCTGGCGCTTCCCCCACTTCTAACAAGTCCTCTTCTTACGACCGCTTGTTTTGCAGATGTGATCCTGCTGGTTAAGCCAGACAGCGTCCATCTCTACTGCAACCCTGTCAACTACAATTACCTTCTGCCCTACGTGGCCTTTTGGAGAAATCTGCATTTCCACTGCCTGACGGAAACGGAGGTGAGCTAGTGAGCCACAAACCAAGGAAGCATGGGAGGGGGGCGGCGGCGCAGAGTGTGAAACCTTGGACTTCCTGCGCAGGATTTCAGCTGTCTGGCGGGGGAATTCTGGGAGTTGAAGTCCACACATCTTAACATCACCCAGGTTGAGAAACGTTGTAGAGACCAGCCAGAGCTCTCAAAAAATACAACATTTCCTAGAGTGTTGTCCAGGATCTTTAACTGAACACTACAGGTAGTCCCTTGACTTATGACTACAAAATTTCTGTTGCTAAGCGAGACATTTGTTAAGTGAGTATTGCCCCATCTGGTGGCGCAGTGGTTAGAGTGCAGTACTGCAGGCGACTTCTCCTGACTGCCGGCTGCCTGCAATTTGGCAGTTCGAATCTCACCAGGCTCCAGGTTGACTCAGCCTTCCGTCCTTCCGAGGTAGGTAAAATGAGGACCCAGATTGTTGGGGGCAAGAGACTGACTCTGTAAACCGCTTAGAGAGGGCTGTAAAAGCACTGTAAAGCAGTATATAAGTCTTAAGTGCTATTGCTATCTTCCTTCCTTCCTTCCTTCCTTCCTTCCTTCCTTCCTTCCTTCCTTCCTTCCTTCCTTCCTTCCTTCCTTCCTTCCTACCTTCCTCTCTTAATTTCCTTTCTCATGTTTCTCCCTGGTGGTGCAGTGATTAGAATGCAGTATTGCACACTAATTCTGCCCACAGCCAGGAGTTCGATCCTGACCGGCTCAAGTTTGACTCATCCTTCCATCCTTCCGAGGATGGTAAAATAAGGACCCTGATTGTTGGGGGCAAGAAGCTGACTCTGTAAACCACTTAAAAGCACCATGAAGCGATATATAAGTCAAGTGCTATTGTTAAGTGCTATTTCTTGCCACATTCGTTAAGTGAATCATTGCAGTTAGTAACCCGGTTGTTAAGTGAATCTGGCTTCCCCATTGACTTTGCTCATCAGAAGGTCGCAAAAAGGGATGGCGTCACCCCTGGGGACATGGCAACCGTCATAAATATGAGTCAGTTACCGAGCGTCTGAATTTTTGATCTCATGACCGTGGCGATGCAGCAAAGGTCGTAAGTGTGAAAAACGGCCGTAAATCCCTTTTTCCAGTGCCGTTGTAACTGTGAACGGTCACTAAATGAACTGTTGTAAGTCGAGGATTACCTATATCACACTCACATTGGTTAGGCTGCGTCGTGCTTTACATCCCACGACAAAAAGGCGGCTTCAGTCAGGATACAAATCTTCCCATCTGCTGGGAAATGTTTGAGCATTTTTAAAATCTAAAAGAAATAACTTTTTGGGAGAAGAGCAGTACAGGTAGTCCTCAACTTGCAACAGTCCGTTTAGTGACTGTTCAAAGTTACAACGGCACTTACGACCGTTTTTCACAGTTACGACCTTTCTAGCATCCCCAGGGTCATGTGATCAAAATTCAGAGGCTTGGCAACTGGCATGTACTTATGGCAGTTGCAGCATCCTGAGGGTCACATGATCACCGTTTATGAACTTCCCACCGAATTCCGACAAGCAAAGTCAACGAGGGAAGCCAGATTTACTTAACGACCCAACGATTCTCTTAACAGTGGTGGCAAAAAAAGGGATGTAAAATGGGGCGAACCTCACTTGTTTATCTGTAAAATTTATTGGCCGCCCCTCTTACCACGGGGTAACTCTGGACGGCTCCCGATCTTAAAAAGATTAAAAACTGTACAAAACCTAAAAGACATCATTAAAACCCTGTAAAGACACTCGAACAACTGTCCTGATTAGCAACGGAAAGGTTGGCGTCAATTGTGGCCCTAACTCGAGGACTTCCTTAAATGCAAGTGTCAGCCTCTCATAGTTTTCCAGTTCCTTCCTTTTTCCTGTTTCTCGCGCAACCTTCGCACACATCAGAATCTGTTTTCCTGCATTCTACCTTCAATATTCTATAATTCCACGGTCATATATCCATCCAGCCCAGTTGTGGGTTCTAAAACCCGTTAGTACCGGTTTGTGCGTGCGCGACGCTTCTGCGCATGCGCAAAAGCATCCCGGGTGAGTGGGAGGAGCATCCCGGGCGGGTGGGCAGAGTGTTCCCGGCAGGTGGGAGGAGCCTCCCACCACCGCCGCTACCGGTTCGCAGAACTGGGCCGAACTGGGAGCAACCCACCGCTGATCCAGCCTCGTCTCTCGGGCCGACAAATTGCTGCTTTCCAAATTCTTCCCAGCTGGCCCCCTCTCAGCCATTTGAGTCTTTCATTTTGGAGACGTTTCACGCCTTCGCAGGGGAGTTTGGGTCCCCACCGGGCTTTTCAAATGTCAAATTTTGGTCCGAAGCTTGTTTCTGCTGTTCTTTTGTGTTTCGTTCCTTTGCCCAACCTCGTGCCACCAGCCCGAAGTGAGAGCCGCCCTGGATAACGAAATGGAAAGAACGCCATAAAATGAATTTGCCGATGGGGTCTTTGGCATCCATGAAACGAGAGCATAATAGGCATGGGTTTTAAATTGGAGAGGGCTTATGAAAAACCTTCCTTTGAAAATCACAAAAACAGCCTCTTCGGCAGGGACCCTGTTCAAGCGTTCTGTTCAGTTATCGCCATCCTTTCAACAAATTCTGTAAAATCGTGTTTTTTTTTTAATTAAATCAAACTTGGCAGGGTTCACCGTCCAGCGTTTGGGCTTTGGGAAATACACAGAAGCTGGATTTTAGGTGCCTTTCTTTTGTTGGTTGGTTTTCTTTTGGAAAGGAAAGGCTCGGGTTGAGCTTTGCTCCGAATGTGAGAATGCAAGGCTGTCTCTCTGGCAGAAATTTGCTGGTTTGAAAGCAGGGAGATGGCGTGATCGCAGAGTGCGCAGGAACGAAGGCGTCCTTTTCGTAATTCAACAGGGGCCAGCTTTCGAGTGCTTGCAAAACTATTTTTTTACTTCAGGGCAGAAAATGTCTTGCTTGCCATATTCCACCCAGTAGAAAGAAAGACAGACAGAGAGAGTTTGGTGTAGTAGTTAAGGTGTTTGTCTAGAAACCAGGAGGCATTGAGTTCTAGTTCAGCCATAGGTATGAAAGCCAGCCGGCTGACTTTGGGCCAGTCACCAGAAGGTGGTGAGTTCTAGTTCTGCCATAGATATGAAAGCCAGCCAGGTGACTTTGGGCCAGTCAGCAGGAGACTGGGAGTTCTAGTTCTGCCATAGTATGAAAGCCAGCCGGGTGACTTTGGGCCAATCAGCAGGAGACTAGGAGTTCTAGTTCTGCCATAGGTATGAAAGCCAGCCAGGTGACTTTGGGCCAATCAGCAGGAGACTGGGAGTTCTAGTTCTGCCATAGGTATGAAAGCCAGCTGGGTGACTTTGGGCCAATCAGCAGGAGATTGGGAGTTCTAGTTCTGCCATAGGTATGAAAGCCAGCTGGGTGACTTTGGGCCAATCAGCAGGAGACTGGGAGTTCTAGTTCTGCCATAGGTATGAAAGCCAGCCAGGTGACTTTGGGCCAATCAGCAGGAGACTGGGAGTTCTAGTTCTGCCATAGGTATGAAAGCCAGCTGGGTGACTTTGGGCCAATCAGCAGGAGATTGGGAGTTCTAGTTCTGCCATAGGTATGAAAGCCAGCTGGGTGACTTTGGGCCAATCAGCAGGAGACTGGGAGTTCTAGTTCTGCCATAGGTATGAAAGCCAGCCAGGTGACTTTGGGCCAATCAGCAGGAGACTGGGAGTTCTAGTTCTGCCATAGTATGAAAGCCAGCCGGGTGACTTTGGGCCAATCACCAGGAGACTGGGAGTTCTAGTTCTGCCATAGGTATGAAAGCCAGCCAGGTGACTTTGGGCCAATCACCAGGAGACTGGGAGTTCTAGTTCTGCCATAGTATGAAAGCCAGCTGGGTGACTTTGGGCCAATCACCAGGAGACTGGGAGTTCTAGTCACATCTTAGGCACGAAAACTGACCGGATGACTTTGGGCCAGTCCCACTTTCTCAGCCCAAGCCTACCTCACAGGGTGGTTATTATTGGGAAAATAGGAAGAGGAAGGATCTGTTGTTTGCCGCCTTGAATTGTTTGTAGAAATAATAAAAGCGGGATACAAGTAAAGAACGAAAAAGAAAATAAAAATAGCAGCCAGTGGGAGAAGTTGGGCTTAGTGTTGTGTAAAGTTTTTAACACAGAATTCTTTGGCTTTTTAGCTCGAATGGTTGATGGGCACCAATTTGACTCATGAAGTGAAAAAACAAATCTTGCCAGTAATACATGCTGGAAATTAATTACACGCATTTCCCTGGATTACAGGCAGTCCGCAACTTACAACGCTTCATTTAGTGACTGTTCAAAGTTACATCGGCACTGAAAGAAGTGACTTACGACCGTTTTTCACACTTACAATCTTTGCAGCATCCCTCTTGGTCACGTGATCAAAATTCAGATCCTTGGCAACTGACTCATACTTACGACCGTTGCTGCTGTGTGCCAAGGTTACGTGATCCTCTTCTGCGACCTTTTGAGCAGCAAAATCAATGGGGAAGCCAGATTCGCTTAACAACCGTGTAACAACTGCAGTGATTCACTTAACAACTAGAAGGGCCGTTAAATGAGGCAAAACTCACTTCACAACCGTCTCACTTAGCAACATAAATTTTGGGACCAATTGTGGTCGTTAAGTCGAGGGCTGGCTATACTAGAATTTCTATTTTGCTTTGCAAGAACTGACAATCCTAAACTGCAGCCTTTTTGGATCCACTGGAAGCTTAAATGGACTTTGGTTTTGAAGGCGTTAAAAACCATCGTAATCGTGCATTTTACGTACTTGGGAAACTGGCCCAAGTACTGCTGCTACATTCTTTATTTTCAAAAGGTTCTCTCCCCTTCTTGTCATTTTATTAGTATGAAGATGAAGAGTCGGCCGAAGAATTTAAAATTTCCAGCTTTGTGGACATGGTTCGAGATTGCAGCCGGATCGGCATTCCCTTCAGCGCCCAAGGTAAGCTAGAGAAAACCCCAATTCTTTGAAATCAGACTCTTGAACGCGGTACAGGAAGTCCTCGACTTACAACAGTTCATTTAGTGACCGTTCAGAGTTAACAACAGCATTGACAAAAGCGACTTATGGCCATTTTTACGACCTTTGTAGCATCCCCGCGGTCACGTGATCAAAATTCAAAGGCTTGGCAACTGGCATGTACTTATGACTGTTGCAGCAACCTGGGGTCACGTGATCACCAGTTATTACCTTCTCCGCCAAGCAGAGTCAACGAGGGAAGCCAGATTTACATAATGACCCAACGATTCTCTTAACAGCGGTGGCAAAAAATGGACGTAAAATGGGGCAAACCTCACTCATTTATTTATTTATTTATTTATTTATTTATTTATTTATTTATTTATTTATTTATTTATCATCTATCTATTTATCTATTTATCTATTATTTATTTATTTATCATTTATCTATTTATCTATCTATCTATCTATCATTTATTTATTTATTTATTTATTTATTTATTTATTTATTTATTTATTTATTTATTTATTTATTTATTTATTTATTTATTTATTGATTAGTGTTCTTCTATGCCGCCCTACTTCCTGAGGACTCACAGGGAGTTATCACAGTCCTCGACTTACATCAGTTCATGTAGTGACCGTTCAGAGTTACAGCAGCTTTGAAAAAAGCGACTTATGACCATTTTTCACATTCAACCATCGCTATGGCATCCCTCTATTCAAGTAATCAAAATTCAGACGCTTGGAAACTGACTCATATTTACGACGGTTGCAGCGTCCCGGGGTCATGTGATCTTCCGTTTGCGACCACCTGAGAAGCAGAGTCCAGGGGGAAGCCAGATTCACTTAACAACCGCTTTACTAGCTTAACAACTGCAGTGTTTCACTTAACAACTGTGGCAAGAAAGCTTGTAAAATGGGGCAGAACTAATTGACTACTGTCTCGCTTAGCAGCAGAAACGTTGGCCCTCAACTGTAATTGTCATTTGAGGACTACCTGTGTAACATTTGTTCCCATCTGGATTTTTGGTGTTCATTTTAGTGGTCCTTGAAGGAGTAATTTGAGCTCCTGCCTAATTTGTGTTAATCACACCCTGTAAAATTGAAACACACACAATGGATCCCTTGTGCTTTACACGAGAGAAGCTGTCTAAATCCTCTTTTATGGGAGGAAATAACAGATTCTTTTATGATGATGATAATGTAGCTTTCTTTTTAATGATGGGATGCCAGGATCTTAAGCAGAACAGCCTTCGCAGGGAGGGTTACTGAGAATAGCCAAAGCTGATGCAAGAAACTTGCAAGACTCTGCCTTGTCATTTATTGTCAGGGTAATGATGATTTAATAGCTGGCCAGCCGCTATAATGTTGTAACGCTGTCACGGATGGTGCAATGGTAGCAATGAGTCAGCAGGTTTATTTGACTGCTACTGCTTTAAGAGGCTGTAATGTGAAAGAGGCCCAGTGAGGGCGGTTCTCTCTCTCCTCCGTGTGTGGTGTGTGTGCGTCTGCTGTAGTTGATGATTGATTGTCTCTCTTTGTTCATTTTCCATCCATTATTCCTTGTCTGGCCTTCAGGTGCTTTGGAGAATCGCTTGACCCCCTCCTCTCTGTGGCAGCCCCTCAAATATTGGAAGACTGCTCTCATGTCTCCCCTGGTCCTTCTCTTCACTAGACTATCCATGCCCAGTTCCTGCAACGGTTCATCGTATGTTTTCTCCTCCAGTCCCCTAATCATCCTGGTTGCTCTTCTCTGCACTCTTTCTAGAGTCTCAACATCTTTTTTGCATCGTGGGGACCAAAACTGGATGCAGTACTCTAGGTGTGGTCTTACTAAGGCTTTATAGAGTGGTATTAGTACCTCATTTGATCTTGATTGTATCCCTCTGTTAATGCGGTTTAGGATTGCATTGGCTTTTTTGGCTGCCGCCACACACCGTTGGCTTATATTTAGCTGGTTGTCCACTAGGACTCCAAGATCCCTCTCACAGTCACTGGTATTAAGCCTGGTTTCACCCAGTCTATATGTGTCCTTTTGGTTTTTCTTGCCTAAGTGTAAGGATTTACTTTTCTCTACATTGAATTTCATTTTGTTAGATAGGGCCCAGTGTTCCAGTCTGTCAAGATCCATCTGATCCTTCCATCTGTCACTAAACGAATGGCTGTTAAGTGGAGGAAACAGTTGCAAAAATGCCACCCAAAAATTGTGTTTGGTGTCTTTGCAGGCCACCTGCAGATCTTCGACATGTTTGTGGTGGAAAAATGGCCCATCGTGCAGGCTTTTGCCCTGGAAGGCATCGGCGGGGATGGCTTCTTCACCATGAAATACGAGGTAAGAACGGATGGGCCGGATGGGTTAGGACCACCCTTTCCCATCCAGGGTGCTTCCAGGAAGCCGGTCAGAGGGATGGGGTGAGAATCAAGCACCCCACTTCTCAGCACCCCAACAAATGCCCTTTGCATTGTGAAGGCTTTCATCCCCTGGGCATCCTCTTGTGTATTGGGGGAAAAAAAATCAAAACGACAACGCTTTGTCGGCGCTCATGAGGGGCTCGCAACATTCATCCCGCGAAGGGCCTGTGGAAGCAGGTTCCTGAGGTAGCCCCCCCCCCCGCCCAGGCCAAGAGCCCTTCCTCCCTGCCCTTTTCCTTAGGGCAGGGGTCTGCAACCTTAAACACTCAAAGAGCCATTTGGACCCATTTCCCACAGAAAAGAAAACACCGGGAGCCACAAAACCTGGGTGGGCGTGGCCAACTCGATGTCACTCACTCCCACCCAGTCACATGACCTCCCCATAGCCACGCCTACCCAGCCGGTCATTAGGGCAGACAACTGGTTGTTAATAGCAATAGCACTTATACTTATATACCGCTTCATAGTGCTTCACAGCCCTCTCTAAGCGGTTTACAGAGTTCAGCCTCTTGCCCCCAACAATCTGGGTCCTCATTTTACCGACCTCAGAAGGATGGAAGGCTGAGTCAACCTTGAGCCTAGTGAGATTTGAACAGCTGAACTGCTGAACTAGCAGTCAGCCTGCAGTCGCAGCATTTAACCACTGCACCACTTCAGCACCGGGAGCCACAAAACCCTTTGACTCCCCCCTCCCTCCCTCCCTCCCTCTCCCTCTCCCCCTCCTTCTCTGTATCTGTGTGTGTGTGTGTATTTCCCTCTCATCCCCCTTCTCAGGCTAGGCAAGGAGTGACTGGGAGGGGAGGGTGAGGGGCGGGGCCAGTCAGTGATGGGATCACCCGACAGGGAGCCACAGCAGAGGGCCCAAAGAGCCGCATACGGCTCCGGAGCCGCAGATTGCAAGACCCCTGCCTTAGGGGGTGCTCGTGGCGAGAGGGCTGGCTGGCACGAGAATTGTGATACAACCTCATTTTTTTCCTAAATGACACCAAGAGATTCTTCCACTGTGTTTCCTGGAAAATAAGACCCAACCAAAAAAATAAGCCCTATCATGATTTTTCAGGATGCTTGTAATTTAAGCCCTACCCTTAAAATAAGCCCCAGTTAAGATCCTCAGCGGGATGGATTTAGTACCGTATTTCCTTGAAAATAAGACCTAAAGCATCTTTTGGAGCAAAAAATAAGACCGGGTCTTATTTTCAGGGAAACACGGTATATAGCAGTGATGGCGAACCTATGACACACGTGCCACAGGTGGCACGCGGAGTCATATCTGAGGGCACGCGAGGCATTGCCCTATGTCAGCTCCAGCATGCATGTGCGCGCTGGTCAGCTGATTTTTGGACTTCTTTTCAGCCGTTTTCGCTCTCCCCAGGCTTCAGAAAAGCCTCCTGAACCCTGGGGACAGTGAAAAACGGCCCAACGGGCCTACTGGAAGTCCAGAGGCTTCAGTGGGGCCTGTGCGCATGCGTGGGGGGCAGTGCAGGAGGTTGTGCGCATGTGTGGGGTGAGGGCATTGCATTATGGGTGTGGGCACGCACACGCACACTATCGTGCGCGCGCATACCCTTTTGGCACCCGAGCCAAAAAAGGTTCGCCATCACTGGTATATAGTATCGTTTCAGTCCCATGGGACCCTTTCGTTTTAGCTGGGAACAGCCGTGGGGTGGGGTTTTTTACTGGCCTGCCCAGCTGATGGGAGGGAAATGGCTATTTTGGCAGAACAATGGTGCCCTGTGCCCATGGTACCGTTCTCTAGCTACAATAGCGGGCTTGTTAGTAGCTGTAGCTTAAATGCGTTGGGGTGGAGGGAATTAAAGCGAGACGGAGCCCCCTCGCTTAGTCCATCACAGCTGCAAACGGTTCTTGAGTCCTCTGGTTGTGTCCGGTTGTGACATGGAGAACAATTAATCCGTGGAACGGCTTGCCTCCAGAAGTTGTGGGTACTCCATCACTGGAGGTTTTGAAGAAGAGACTGGACAGTCACTTGTCTGAAATGGTGTAGGATCTCCTGCTTGGGTGGGGGGTTGGACTAGAAGACCTCCAAGGTCCCTTCCAACACTGGAGGTTTTGAAGAAGAGACTGGACAGCCATCTGTCTGCAATAGCAATAGCCCTTAGACTGATACAGGTAGTTCTCGACCACAATTGAGGCCAAAATGTATGTTGCTAAGTGAAACGTTTGTTAAGCGAGCTTTGCCCCATTTTACGACATTTCCTGCCACCTTTGTTAAGCAAATCCCTGCAGTTGTTAAATGAGTAACACAGTTGTTAAATGAATCCGGCTTCCCCGTAGACTTCGCTTGTTGGAAGGTTGGAAAAGGGGATCGCATGACCGCGGCACACTGCGACCGTCATAAATATGAGTCAGTGGCCAAGGATCTGAATTTTGATCATGTGACCATGGAGATGCTGAAATGGTCGTAAGTGTGAAAAATGGTCGCCAGTCACTTTTTTCAACGTCATCGTAACTTCGAACGGTCACTAAATGAGCTGTTGTAAGTCGAGGACTACCTGTATTCCGCCCTATAGTGCTTTACACCACTCACTTGGCTGGGTTACAATGTAAGTATTACAGGTAGTCCTCAACTTACAACAGTTCATTTAGTGACCGTTCAAAGTTGCAACAACACTGAAAAAAGTGACGTATGACCATTTTTCACACAGCCATTACAGCATGGCCATGATGCTTACAACTGACTTGTATTTATGACGGTTGCCCTGTCCCGGGCTCATGGGATCACATTTTGAGACTAAACAACTGCCGGGATTCACTTAACAACTGTGACAGGAAAGGTCGTAAAATGGAGCCAAATTCACTAACAAATGTTTCACTTAGCCACAGAAATTTGGGGCTTAATTGTGGCCGTAAGTCAAGGACTGCCTGTATTTGGATATTGTCCCCCACAATCCGGGTCCTCATTTTACCAACCTCGGAAGGATGGAAGGCTGAGTCGACCTTGAACCTGTCAGAATCGAACTCCTGGCAGTGGGCAGAATCCGCGTGCAATACTGCATTCTCACCACTGCGCCATCAGGGCTCTTGCATGGAGTGGTCGAGGGTCTCGTGCTTGAGCAGAAGGTTGGGCTAGAAGACCTCGAAGATCCTTTCCATCCTATGATTCTGTCATTCTGTTGTATGTTGCCTAATGTCCATTTCTGCTTACAGTGTCCTCTTGTTTAGACCCCAGCGCCCCCTGGTCTGACAGCTCCATTCAGGAGACCCCTTCCTCAAACAATCCCATTTGCCAGCCCTGCCTAGACTGCCCCCCACCCCACCCCCCATGCCTCTAGGCCAGGGGTATCAAACTGGTTTCATTGAGGGCCGCATCAGGGTTGTGTTTGACCTCGGAGGGCCGCGGTGGGTGCCCGTGGCCGGAGTGGGCGTGGCCAGCTCGATGTCACTTGTGTCCGGGGCACCTATGGTGGCCACATGCTAAGGCAGGACTTCCTTCAGACCCTCCCTCGCTCTCATTATAATCTTCCTTCCTTCCTTCCTTCCTTCCTTCCTTCCTTCCTTCCTTCCTTCCTTCCTTCCTTCCTTCCTTTTTTCCTTCCTTCCTTTTTTCCTTCCTTCCTTCCTTCCTTTTTTCCTTCCTTCTTTCCTTCCTTCCTTTTTTCCTTCCTTCCTTCTCTCCTTCCTTCCTTCCTTCCTTCTCTCCTTCCTTCCTTCTCTCCTTCCTTTCTCATTCTCTCCTTTATCCTTCCTTCCTTCCTTCCTTCCTTCCTTCTCTCCTTCCTCATTCTCTCCTTTATCCATCCATCCTTCCTTCCTTCCTTCCTTCCTTCCTTCCTTCCTTCCTTCCTTCCTTCTCTCCTTCCTCATTCTCTCCTTTATCCATCCATCTATCCATCCTTCTCTCCTTCCTTCCTTCCTTTCTTCCTTCCCTCCTTCCTTCCTCATTCTCTCCTTTATCCATCCTTCCTTCCTTCCTTTTTTCCTTCCTTCCTTTTTCCCTTCCTTCCTTCCTTCCTTCCTTCCTTCCTTCCTTCCTTCCTTCCCTCCTTCCTCATTCTCTCCTTTATCCATCCATCTATCCTTCCTTCTCTCCTTCCTTCCTTCCTTCCTTCCTTCCTTCCTTCCTTCCTTCCTTCCTTCCTTCCTTTCTTCCTTCTTTCCTTCTCTCCTTCCTTCCTCATTCTCTCCTTTATCCATCCTTCCTTCCTTTTCCTTCCTTCCTTCCCTCTTCATCCTCCTTTCTTCTTCCTTCCCCTCTTCCCTTCTTTTTCCTTCCTTGCTCTCTTCCCCTTTCCTTCTTTTTCTTTGTCTTTCCTCTTTCCCTTTCTCCTTTCCCGTCCCTTCTTGAATGCTCAAATGGCAAAAGGGGAAAACATTTCTCCTTTTTATTTTGTTTTTCTTTTAATTTGTTCTGCTAGCCCTCTGCCAGCGACAACGGAGCTCAGGGTGGTCGTGCGCGGCCCTCCTGAGCTCCATCTTTTGCTGGCAGAAACACGCAGGCCGGTCCTTTGCTATTTCCAGTCCGACCCCGTGGGCCAGATTTAAGCGCCCTGCATGCCGGATCTGGCCTGCGGGCCTTGAGTTTGACACCCCTGCTGTAGGCCGCCTCTGACTCGATCTTTCTCTTGGCAGCTGATGGACGTCAGTCTGGATCTCTGGAAGGCCTACAGTAAAGTGGATCCCGTTTCTTTGGAGAGCTTACTTGACGAGGTAATGTATCCAAAGTCTGTTTCTTGCGGGCCGTTTTAAAAAAAAAGGATCCAGTGAGTGGTTCTGTGGACCGACGAGGAGGAAAAGCTGCCAAGAGATGGTTCCTCATTCTAAAATGGCTTCCAAGGCGGACCCTGTTTGGGAAGCACGGACAGCAAGTCACTTGTATGTTCGTGTCCAGATGCATTTGAGAATGTTTGGGGCGTGTTCATGGCTTGTTGGAGTGATGCGGTAGCCTAGAGGTGGAGCTCTCGCCTCACAGTCAGGAGGCTGTGAGTTCGATCCTGGGTAGCGGCAAATATTTCTCTCTCTGGGCACAATGAGAATATATCTGCTGAACAAAATTCCGCATTGGCGACAGGAAGGGCATCCGGCCATTAAAACGCTCTGCTAGCTCCATTCAGTTGCCCAGACTCCACCCCGCAAGGGATTATGGGGTCGTTAAACGGAGATGATGATGATATTCGTGGCTTGTTCTGCCAAGGAAGCAGGGGGCAGTGATCAGGGCAGTTGGTTCTTTTGGATCCAGTGAACACTCCCACTAAACAAATGGATTTTAAGCTTTACTGTTAGCTCAAGGAAACTGATTTAAAAGCGTAACATTAAAAGCAACACAGATAGTCCTTGACTTACGAACCATTCATTTAGTGACCCTTCGAAGTTACAACAACACTGAAAAAAGTGACTTATGACCGTTTTTCACTCTTACGACTGTTGCATCATCCCCATGGTCACGTTATCAAAATTCAGATGCTTGGCCACTGGCTCATATTTATGACCGTTGCTGTGTCCCGGGGTCATGCGATCCCCTCTGACTAGCAAAGCCAGTGGGGAAGCAAGATTCATTTAACTGCCGTGTTAACTCACTTAACAACTGTGGCAAGAAAGGGGCATAAAACGGGGCAAAGCTCACTTAACTGTCTTTGCAATGGAAATTTTGGCTCAAATTTTGGTAAGTCAAAGACTACCCATATTAAGTGGGGGGTTTCCCCCCCTCCCAAAATACGCTGCGCACCTTTTTAAGTTCAGTGTGTGAGCAGTGCTCAGATCTCCATTGCGTGCCATTTTGTGGCTTCTTTCATTTTTGGTTTTGGGTCTACTATGGGCTCACCTGTGCTTTTATTCGGATTCCAAGAGGCTTTTAATATTGTGGAACAGTTTTCTTCGAGAAAATGGAAAGAGTCGAAAAGTGGGCCTCTGCTGCCATCTAGTGGCCATTGCTTGAATTATTCAGACAACTGTTTTCTTTCAGCCAGCCGTTGGCAATTTTAAAAATAGACCTTCTTGTAGATATTTCTGCTCTGAAGCATCCTTCAGTGCATTCGGGTCTGTTGGCAGAACCTCTCCGAAAAGAGGGAGGGCAAATGGCAGATGAAGTGATCGATTGTATAGACAAGATTGTGGACCTGTCTTTGGGGCACGGGTCTTTTTCTCAAACCGAAACAAACCAGGTTCTTCCTCAACTGAAATCAAATCTAGAGGGATCCAGAGGGATTGTTTTCAGCTAGGAAGGGCAAGGCAGGTGGAATGCTGCCCAATTTTTCCCCATTCCTGTATGTGACCTTGGTAAAGCCCAAGGAGGAGATCCTTTGGGGCAGTTTGATCTTCTAGTGGTTAAGTGATCAGGCTAGAAACTAGGAGACGGTGAGTTCTAGTGCGCTTTAGACATGAAAGCTGGATGGGTGATTTTGGGCCAATCCCCAGGAGACTGTGAGTTCTAGTCCCACTTCAGGTATGAAAGCTGGATGGGTGACTTTGGGTCAATGGCCAGGAGACTGTGAGTTCTAGTCCCACCTCAGGTATGAAAGCTGGATGGGTGACTTTGGGCCAATCGCCAGGAGACTGTGAGTTCTAGTCCCACCTCAGGTATGAAAGCTGGATGGGTGACTTTGGGCCAATGGCCAGGAGACTGTGAGTTCTAGTCCCACCTCAGGTATGAAAGCTGGATGGGTGACTTTGGGCCAATCGCCAGGAGTCTGTGAGTTCTAGTCCCACCTCAGGTATGAAAGCTGGATGGGTGACTTTGGGCCAATCGCCAGGAGACTGAGTTCTAGTCCCACCTCAGGTATGAAAACTGGATGGGTGACTTTGGTCCAATGGCCAGGAGTCTGTGAGTTCTAGTCCCACCTCAGGTATGAAAGCTGGATGGGTGACTTTGGGCCAATGGCCAGGAGTCTGTGAGTTCTAGTCCCACCTCAGGTATGAAAGCTGGATGGGTGACTTTGGGCCAATCGCCAGGAGTCTGTGAGTTCTAGTCCCACCTCAGGTATGAAAGCTGGATGGGTGACTTTGAGCCAGTCCCTCTCCCTCAGCCCAGCCACCTCACAGAGTTGTGGTGGTGGTGGTGAGAAAAATAGGAGGAGGAAGGTGTACAGCATGTGTTTTCCGCCTTGAATTATTTCTAAAAATAATAAAGCTGGGATAAAAATAAAGTATATCAAATTGTCATGCTCTCTCCCTCCCTCCCTCCCTCCCTCCCTCTCTCTTTCTCTCTCTCTCTCTCTTTTATTCCTCCCTCATTCCTTAGTGGAATCTGTTACCAGCAGCTGCTACTGCCAAAAGGATAGGTTGATGCAATTACGTTAATTTTTTACTCACCGTTGTTGTGTTTAATCCTGACTTCAGAGTTTGAGAAGAAGCAGATTGTTGTTGTTGCTGTTTTTAAAAAAGCCCTTTTGGTACAAGACGTTTTGAGCAGGTTATCCCAGCTCTTTCCGGCTGCGTAAATGCAAATGTTTGACCTCTTCTCTCACAATCTTTTGAGGCAGGAGGTGGGGGCTTTAATAGTGTTTTTCTCGCGGAGTTAATTCCAGTTTTCTTTCTCTTCCAGGATTTGATGACTTTTGAACATCAATGGACTAACCTCTTTGCCAATTTTGACACTGAAATTCCTTTCATGTTGGAACTCTCAGAATCTCAGACAGGAGAGGTATGGATCAAATTTCAGAGGGATAGAAAAACTTAAATTTTACGTATCTGCTTACAGGCAGTCCTTGACTTGCAAACGATTCATTTAGTGACCGTTCGAACTTACCACAGTACTAAAAAAAAAGTGACTTAGGACCGTTTTCCGCACTTACCACCGTAGCAGCATCCCCATGGTCACGTGATCAGATGGCAACTGACTCATGTTTATGACGGTTGCTGTGTCCCGGGGTCATATGATCATTTTTTTGCAACCCCTGACAAGCAAAGTTTATAGGGAAGGCAGATTCGCTTAGGAAACCCGTTACTAACTTAACAACTGCAGCAATTCACTTAACATCTGTGCCAGAAAGGTCATAAAATGGGGGTGGGGGGTAACCTCCCTTAACAACTTAGCAATGGAAATTTGGGGCTTGATAGTGGTCGTAAGTCGAGGACTGCCGATGCTTTCTTGCCACACAGCTCTTCACCGTTTGCAACGTGAAGTTCGTTGTGCGTTTTGACTCTTTGAAATGAGACTTTTCAGGCTCATTCCCTGCCAAAGAGTCAACATCCTTTCTCTTCAAGAACAGAAAAGGCATCAATCTTGCTGGCTGAAGGCCACTTGGATGGTGCCCAATGGAAACGGACAGGCACATGGCTGGAGGCGCAGGGAATCCCAGCGTTTTGACAACAGTATGAATAGCAATAGCAATGGCACATAGGCTTATATACCGCTTCACAGGGCTTTACGGCCTCTTGCCCCCAACAACCTCATTTTACCAAACCTCAGCAGGATGAAAGGCTGAGTCAACCTTGAGACAGTCAGGATCGAACTGCTGGCAGTGGGCAGAATTAGCCTGCAATATCCCATTCTAAACACTGCATCACAATGGAAATGGAATGGAATTGGATAAAATGGAATAGAATATAGAAAATAGAATATGGAATAAGAATAGAAGGGGAGGGGAAGAGAGAGGAGAAGAGAAGAGGAGAGGAGAAGAGAAGAGAATTTGGAATGGGGTGGAGTAAGAATAGAATAGAATAGAATAGAATAGAATAGAATAGAATAGAATAGAATAGAATAGAATAGAATAGGAATGTGGAATGGAAGAATGGAATGGAATGGAATGGAATGGAATGGAATGGAATGGAATGGAATAGAATAGAATAGAATAGAATAGAATAGAATAGAATAGAATAGAATAGAATAGAATAGAATAGAAAATATGGAATGGAAGAATGGAATGGAATGGAATAGAATAATAATGGAATAGAATAGAATTAGACATATACCGCTTCATAGTGCTTCACATCCCTCTCTAAGCAGTTTACAGAGTTCAGCATATTGCCCCCAACAATCTGGGTCCTCATTTTACCGACCTCGGAAGGACGGAAGGCTGAGTCAACCTTGAGCCAATGAGACTTGAACTGCTGGAGTGAGCAGTGAGTCAGCCTGCCATACTTGCATTTTAACCACTGCGCCATCCCGAATGTCGTGAAGATGCCAGAAAGCTTTCTACAAGAGCCCAAATAGCTCTTGAGAACAAGATGTTAGGCTTGGCTAGGGCTCCCAATTTGCAGAACCAGCTGGCATGTCTGTATAGGTAGTCCTCGACTTATGACCACAATCGAGCCTGAAATTTCAGTTTCTAACCAGGACAGTAGTTAAATGAGTTATACCCCATTTTGCGACTCTTCTTGCCACAGTTGCTAAGTGAATCCCTGCAGCTGTTAAGTTACTAACACAGTTGTTAAGCAAATCTGACTTCCCCATTGACTTTGCTTGTCAGAACGTCGCAAAAAGGGGCGTTGCAACCGTCATAAATACGAACCAGTTGCCAAGCGTCCAGATTTTGCTCACAGGACCATAAGGATGCTCCAGTGGTCCTAAGTCTGAAAAACGGGTCACTTTTTAAAGTGATGTAACTTTGAACGGTCACTAAATGAACTCGAGGACTACCTGTATGTCCGTAATCCGTAATAGTTTATAGAGCCGCACTATACTCATCCATCTTTGGCAAGATAGTTTTTAATGGCAGCATAGAGATTATTTTACCTCCCTGTTTATTTTAATGATAATGTTTTTTTTCCCCCTCTGCAGCCATTCCGAAGTTACTTCAGCCACGGGCTGATTTCAAGCCATATAACAGATAACAGGTATTCCTTCTTTATTTATTTTTTATTTTATTTATTTACTAGCGTACCCAGCCACGCGTGGCTGTGGCTCAGTCTAGTTAAATGGAAAAGAAAGAAAAGAGAAAGCGCACGTTTGTAATATGTTTAATTTCACAATGCTTGTGGGTTGATGTCAACGTGTTTGTCTGACAGGGAGCCATTGGGAGGGGCCTTTCTTCCCTCTACTCCCATGCCCATCATCCCTGCCCTCTCCCTTCCCCCTCCCATGCGCTCCTCTTTCCCGCCCTTTCTACGATCGTTACACTTTCCCCAAATCCACCAGGGGGCGCCATCTGCCTCGGACAGGGAACCATTGAGAGGGGCCTTTCTTCCCCCTACTCCCATGCCCATCATCCCTGCCCTCTCCCATTTATATAGATCTATTTATATAGATTTCCCTCAGCTTGGCTCAGAAATGTTTGTCCAGCAGAGGGCACTGGTTTTCAACAAAATCATGTTTTTATCTGTTTTTCAAGAAAATCATGTTTTTACCTGTCACAGGTGTGACATCTATATAATATAGGTATATAAAAATGGTCTCGTATTCGAATGCAACGTTGTGTCAAAATTTCAGAGCAATCAGTGAAGTACTTTTGGAGATCTTAGATCATTCCCAAATGAACAGTTACATTTTTATTTATATAGATTTTATTTGTCAAAACGTGTACAAAATAACAGGTATGGTATAAACATAAACAAAAGCAAAGTAGGTATAGGTAAATTTGGACAGTAGGACAGGGACGGTAGGTACAGTGGTGCGCTTATGCACGCCCCTTACAGACCTCTTAGGAATGGGGAGAGGTCTACTGTAGACAGTCTAAGGTTAAAGTTTTGGGGGTTTGGGGAAGAAACCACAGAGTCAGGTAGTGCATTCCAGGCATTGATTACTCTGTTGCTGAAGTCGTATTTTCTGCAGTCGAGTTTGGAGCGGTTTACATTTAGTTTGAATCTATTACGTGCTCGTGAATTGTTGCGGTTGAAGCTGAAGTATTCATTGACCGGTAGGACATTGTGGCAGATGATTTTATGAACTACATTTAGATCAGATCGAAGGCGGCGTAGTTGTAAATTGTCTAATCCCAGTATTTCAAGTCTGGTGGAATAAGGTATTTTGT
>JALIGW010000006.1:70289499-70301999 GCA_023053685.1 Diadophis punctatus similis | reverse complement strand
ATAGGGCAACGCCTCGCGTGCCCTCAGATATGGGTCCGCGTGCCACCTGTGGCACGCATGCCATACGTTCGCCATCACTGCACTAGACCAAACCGGATTTCGCAGAAACAGAGAATACGCTGTTTAAATTCCAGCATCATAATGCTGAACCGTTACAGAAATTTCAAAATCAGATGGCTTAATCGAAAATGAAGGCATCACGAATAACATTTCTCCCCCCCCCCCCGCATAATCTTGGCGTTTGCCACCCTGATCCTCGAGAGGCAAAAAGCCAACAGCAGCCGAGGCAGGCGGAGTTTTGCTGGCCTGCCATTCCAGTATAAGATAATATTTAGTTTTCTCTCCATGGAGATCCAGATCGCCAGAGGCCACGTTATAATGTCTGTTTCGGCTGCTTATGTTGCTTTTTGGGGGACAGCATGTTTTGTCACCGGCGTCTCTCATTTGAAAGTGCACCCTGCAAATCCACGAGGAAGACAAAGAACTGGGAGGGAAGACACGCACAATCAAGAGATAGAAGTTAGCAAGAATTGTGTTTGCACAACTGTGCAAACACAAGTCCAACTTGTGGACTTCAACTCCCAGAATTCTCCAGCCAGCTGGCTGGAGAATTCTGGGAATTGAAGTCCACAAGTCTTAAAGTTGCCAAGTTTGGGGACTCCTGCTTTACTAAAGTAGCTCTTGCCATGATATAACTACTCATTGTAACTTCTTAGACAAAGAGACTTTTGGGGTGATTAAGAATTCATTCTCTGTGTTGGGTGAGAATAATATCTCATAGAGGCGATTTAGATCTTTTCTTGGAATTCAGACAGTTAGAAAAGTAAAGCCGAGATTAAAGTCTAATAGAAAATATTTATTTAGGTACAAAAACAATAAATCCTGAATAATGACATCTTTGCTAAGAAAACACGACCGTTCAGGTCAACAGTTAAGTAAGAAGAGAATTAATGGTGGTTTAGGACTGCACACATGCGTACAACTCATATCACGTGTTCTGCTTATATTGGAATGTACCATAATATTAGATAGGGGTGCATCACCCTGCATAGACTCACAACTGACAATATTCACTACATGACACTCTGTAAGGAAAAATCTCTTTTCCAATCCTGAAGGGTTTTCCCCCCCCTTTGTTTCTTCCCAACTGATGCTATTGGAGTTGAACGTTTGAGACGTGCCACGCACTACAACGAAAGCATCCTAAAATCTTTATTTTCCTCCCTACAGAATTATTCCAGTGGATAACAAGGACAGTCTTTACTTGGTTAAAACGGTGAGTATTTTTCTGCGTGCTGCACAATTACTTACATTTGAGAAGAAGCCGAGGGAATAATGGGAAAAGCCAGATTCACTCAACAGCCGGGTTAGTAAGTTAACCGCTGTGGTGATTCACTTAGCAACGGTGGCAAGAAAGGTCGTAAAATGGGGCAAAACTCACTGAGCAACTACCTTGCTTAGCTCAGCAACGAAAATTTTGGGTTCAATTGTTCTCGTTAAGTCGAGGATTACCTCTGTATAAAACCAACGGAGATTTTCCTGTGTGTCTATATTTTCATTTTGTGGAAAGGTAGAGACATTTGATAGCAATAGCACTTAGACTTATATACCGCTTTACAGCCCTTTCTAAGTGGTTTACAGTGTCAGCATCTTGCCCCCAACAATCTGGGTCCTCAGTTTACCGACCTTGGAAGGATGGAAGGCCGAATCAACCTTGAGCTGGTCAGGATCGAACTGCTGATCGGGGGCCCGGATCCATCGGAACCGGGCCAAAACTCCCCTGGAGGGGGGGGGAGAAGAGAAGCACCAGCCGGTGGTCTGGGGGGATTTGCAAACCCCCCAGGAAGCCGGCACCAGCCTCTCGACCGGCAGCTGTGAAGAGGCGATTAGTCGCCATTAGCTGAGACGGCCACAACGGAAAGATGAAGTAAAGAGATTGTGGTTTGCCTGGGTGAGAAGATCTAAGCGTTCGTGCAGGAGCGGAGTGGAAATAATGTGCTGGAGTCGGGTGAGTGACTGGCCAATTTAAAGATAAAGAAGACTTTTAAAGGAGATAGTAAAAGATATCCCAGAACGGAAACTAGCGGCTATCTAGAAATTTGGAATACCATAGAGATGTTTTGAATAAATGAAGATTAAAGCCCTAGAAGATTGTTGATATATTTGCAATTGGACTTGGTGCAAACTAGAGAAATTTGAAAAAAAATAATGGATTTGGAAAAAAATTCTTTAAGTGGATTTGAAGTACTTTGGAGATTTTTGTAAAAGATCTGGCTTGTTATATCGGGAACCGGCAACGCCATCTGCTGGCTAAAAGAAAACACTGCAACAGCTTGTGGAGAGTTAGAGTTTGCTGACAGCTGATGATTGACCTTGCATACAAGAAGATAACTTGGAGCTTGAAAGGATTTGAAAGGAATGTGTGTTGTGTTACTGTTTTTGATGGTGTCTTATTTTGGTGACAGAAGATAATAAGGACTTTGAATTGGAATGGAATAGAGTAAAATTGGAGATCGGCACATTGAAATACAAAAAGACCATATGGATTTAAGCCTTTTAAAAAAATTAAGCCTTTAACAATTGTAAATTCGATAATATGGAGGTGTGTATCTTTGAAGAATTGATTGGGATGCTAAAATACATTCATGAAGACATAAAAACTTACCTTTTGGAAATTAGAGGGGATAAGAAAACAGAAACAAAGTTGGAGCATAAAGAACACTTAGAAACAATGGTGGAAAACGAAAATGAGGAACAAGGAGAGTACACTGATGAAAAAGGGACTGAAAATAAAAAGCAGATTGATGATTACACTGGGATTTACAGTGATAAGAAAAGAGTAAGAGGGGAGAATTGGTTTCAGAAGAATCAAATAAAAAAATAAGGGGGGTAATAGGGAGAAGATATTAGGAGGAATTGAGAGTAGATTTAAGCAAATAAAACACTCCAAAAGGAAGAAATGGAATTCGGAAAAAAGAAGTTATTTGTATAAAAATAAAAGAAAGAAAAAGAAGAAATTGAATGAGCCGAGGTGGCACAGCGGTTAGAGTGCAGTACTGCAGGCTACTGTAGCTGACTGTGATCCGCAGGTCAGCGGTTCAAATCTCACCGGCTCAAGGTTGACTCCCAACAATATCTCATAAATCTCATAAATAAATAAATAAAATTAATTAATTAAGAGAAGGGGAGAAAAGGGAAAGACCCACAAGAAATGGAATTTCTGAGAGACTAAAGAGAATGGATGAAGAGGGGAATGTTAATGGAAAGGAAGAGGGGTAATAAGATATATGGTAATTTTCCCCCCCAGACTCCAGAACTGGCCCACGTTCCTCCCCAACCTCCTCATTGTCCAAATCTGCCGCTTTAGCTCCTCTGGCCGCTTGCGGGCCACAACAGAAATTCATACTGCAGCTAGATCAGTGGTGGTGAACCTTTTTCGGCTCACGTGCCAAAAAGGGGGGGGGGCTCTCGCGCGCTCGTGTGCCCACACCCATTCCCTCCCCCCCCACGCATGCGCACAACACCCCCCGCATGCTGCCCCCTGCGCATGCGCACCCCCCCCCCCCGCACAAAGGCTTACCGGAGCCTGGAACGACGAAACCGGCAAACCGGAAGTGCGAAAAAAACGCACTTCCGGTTTGCCGGTATGCTGTTTTTTGCACTCCGGAGGGTTCAGGGAAGCTCCCTGAAGCTCCGGAATGCAAAAAACTACAAAACGGACAAACCGGAAGTGCGGAAAAGTGCACTTCCGGTTTGTCCGTTTTGTAGTTTTTTGCATTCCGGAGCTTCAGGGAGCTTCCCTGAACCCTCCGGAGTGCAAAAAACAGCACACCGGCAAACCGGAAGTGCGTTTTTTCGCACTTCTGGTTTGCCGGTGGGAACCCTCGCGTGCCAGCTTCTATGGCTCCGCGTGCCACCTCTGGCACGCGTGCCATAGGTTCGCCACCACGGAGCTAGATACACGAATGTAATGAGAAAACCACATCTGCAAAGTAAAAGAGAGCCGGTTTGGGGTAGTGGTTCAGGCACCAGGCTAGAGAGTAGGAGACAGTGAGTTCTAGTCCCTGGGAAGGTTTAGATTAGAGCCCTCTTCTTTTAAAAAGAAGCTGAATGCATGTAGTCCTTGAGTTACAACAGTTTGCTTAGTGACTGCTCAAAGTTACAACGGCACTGAAAAAAGTGACTTAGGAGTGTTTTTCAGACTTCATGAGGACCCGGATTGTTGGGTGCAAGAGGCTGACTCTGTAAACCGCTTAGAGAGGGCTGTAAAGCACTGTGAAGCGGTATATAAGTGTGAGTGCTATTGCTATTAATAACCATTTCAGGATTAAAATTCAGACCCTTGGCAACTGGCTCCTATGTATATGGATAGTTGCCGTGTCCCAGGGTCATGTGATCATTTTTTGTGACCGTCTGACAAGCGAGGTCAATGGGGAAGCCAGATTCAATTAACAACCGTGTGACTCGTTTAGGAACTGCAGTAATTCACTTAACAGCTGTGGGCAGGAAGGTTGTAAACTGGGGCAAAGCTCACTTTTAGCAACGGTCTCACAGAAAGTTTGGGCTCGGTCGTAGGCCAAGGAGTTTAGAACGCTTCCCTCCTGCTTTGCTACAGGTGACCATGGCTGTGTACGACATCCCTGACCTGCTTGCCGGAAGAGGCTGCCTGGGGTCCGTGGTCTTCTCGGAATCCTTCGTCACCTCGCAGATTCTTGTGAAGGAAAAAGGTTCTAATGGAAGAAAGAAACCTCTGCCATTTAACTCACATATGCAATTACTTAGATTTTTTTTTTACTTTACTTTACCTTAGTACTTTACTTTTACTTTTCTTAACTTACCTTAACCTTAACTTAAACTTACTTAACTCAGTTCAAGCTTAACCTTAACTTAACCTTAGCCTCAGCCTCAGCCTCAGCCTCAGCCTTAGCCTTAACCTTAATCTTTCTTAACTCAACTCAACCTTAACCGGAAAGCTAACCTTAATTTAACCTTAGCCTTAACTTAACCTTAACTTTAACCTTAACCTTTCTTAACTCACCTCAGTCTTAATCTTAATCTTAATCTTAACCTTAACCTTAACCTTAACTTTAACCTTAACCTTAACCTTAACCTAACCTTAGCCTCAGCCTCAGCCTCAACCTCAACCTTAACCTTTCTTAACTCAACTCAATCTTAACCGTAAAGCTAACCTTAATTTAATCTTAGCCTTAACTTAACCCTATTTAACTCAGTCTTAACCTTAACCTTAACTTAACCTCAGTCTCAGCCTTAACCTTTCTTAACTCAACCTTAACTGTAAAGCTAACAATTTAACCTTAGCCTTAACTTAACCTTAACCTTACTTAACTCAGTCTTAACCTTAACCTTAACCTTAACTTAACCTTAGCCTCAGCCTCAACCTCAACCTCAACCTCAACCTTAACCTTAACCTTTCTTAACTCAACTCAGTCTTAACCGTAAAGCTAGCCTAAATTTAAACTTAGCCTTAACTTAACCCTACTTAACTCAGTCTTAACCTTAACCTTAACTTAACTTTAGCCTCAACCTCAACCTTAACTTTATTTATTTATTTTGCTGTTCTTAAATACCGCCCTACTCCCTGGGGACTTTAAATTAACCTCACCTAACCTACAGTATATCCCACCTCTGTTATTTTTACACATAACTCCTTTGGACCATCTTCTAAATCAGAGCTGTCCAACCTTGGCAACCGGTGGACTTCAACTCCCAGAATTCCCCAGCATGGTCTTAAAGTTGCCCAGGTTACAGATCTCTGCTCCAAAGGTCGCTTTGGTAGAAAGTGCACCATGTCAAATTGATGAAACGGCCTGCAAAGCTTGGCCAGAAACATAAAACGGCCCACTCGGAGCTGCTAACATTTATTTTGTTGTTGCTAAGCTACCTGCCCAAAGAATCCCGTAGTCAGGAAGGCAGGACTGTTTCCAAACACTTTGGAAGTAAAAAAAAAAAATCGGTTGCAAAGTTCTCTCCCAGTTGCAAAGAAAAGCTGGTGAGATGTATTTCTGAAGGCAGAATATAGCTTTGGATTTACTGCGTGTATAGATAGATAGATAGATAGATAGATAGATAGATAGATAGATAGATAGATAGATAGATAGATAGATAGATAGATAGATAGATAGATAGATAGATAGATACAGATAGATAGATACAGATAGATAGATAGATAGATAGATAGATAGATAGATAGATAGATAGATAGATAGATAGATAGATAGATAGATAGATAGATATAGAGATATACATATAGATATAGATATATATAGATATATAGATATAGATAGATATAGATAGAGAGATAGATAGATAGAGAGAGAGAGATAGATATATATATATATATATAGAGAGAGAGAGAGAGATAAAGAAGCGATAGCCATCACAATCTCTGGAACGTTTAAAATTTTATTTAAAACTACTATTAAAATTGCTAAGCTTTCGTCAACCCCTGTTGACTTTGTCAGAGTGTAAAATCCTCATGGAAGAGATGCTTGCTTTTATAGAATGCCTATCAATTTATGTAATGCCTATCAATTTAGACTTTGCACATGTAACCGGTCCACACCCTTTTTTCTCTCCTGTAATTGACTTAATTGTTTCTGCCTTAGTCATGCATTCTATAAAAGCAAGCATATATATATATGAACGTCTCTAAGATTCTCCTCATCTGCTCCTAATTTTGGGGGTGAGCAGATGTGCACCCCTGTCCCCACACCGCCAAGTGAGAGGCATCCTCGGAGGAGAATTGCATACATATCTGGTTGCCTTATCACTTCCGTGCTAAGGAAGCCATTCTTGCAATGCTCAAAGACAAGGCAATGAAAGAATTCTGTAAACACACAGCTTCCTATGGAGCGACATAAAGACAGTTTTGTTTTGCCTCTGTGCTGAGGAAGGCTAAGTGACAAAATTAGAACAACAAGAAAAGCAATCCCAACTAACAGAGTAATATAAGCACAGTAAGTTTACCAATAGAAGAGAATATTTGTAGCTCAGGGTTGAACTCGAGTCCGTGGTGTTCTCTGAGCTTGGTGGTTTTCTTGCAGATGTGTCGTTACCCATCTAGGAGATGTCATCAGTGCTAGAAAGGAGGGAGAGAAGAAGGGAGGGAAGACGAGGAGGAGTGTGGGCTCCTTGGTGCTCTTTGAGCTTAGTGTGTTTTTTGCAGACGTCTCATGACCCAACTAGGTAACATCATCAGTGCTAGAAGGGAGCGAGGTTTGCTCTCATTTTACATTCTAGTGGGTTGCCCTGGTGGTGTTGGTGTGAGTGGTCTTTGTGGTTCTTTGACTGGACTGTTGTTTACTGTTTGATTATCTGGGTTGGTGTTAATCTCTGCTTATGTGGGTGTTCGCCATCACTGGCGTAGGATGCTGACATTTTCCCAGTTCAACTGCAACCAACATCCACATAAGCAGAGATTAACAGCAGGATTAATACTAGACCAGCAATCAAATGGTAAACAATACCCTAATCAAAGAACCACTAAGACCACTCCCACTAATACTGACAGAGAAGTGACTTGTATATAAATAGAGAACAACCCACACCCCCTTCTAGCACTGATGATGTTAACTAGCTGGGTAATGAAATGTCTACAAGAACACAATCAGGTTCAGAGAGCTCCAAGGATCCTACAGTTCTTCCTCCTCCTCCTCCTCCTCCTCCTCCTCCTCCTCCTCCTCCTCCTCCTCCTCCTCCTCCTCCTCCTCCTCCTCCTCTTCTTTGCAAACCTCACACCCTTCTACCATAGTACTCATAGTGTTACCTAGTTGGTTAACGAAATGTCTGCAAGAGCACAACCAAGCTCCGAGAGCACCAAGGGCCCCACAGTAACTTCTACTTTCAGAATTGCTTTGAGAGAGGATCCAGCAACTCAGCCCCTTCTCTTTTCACTTTACTGCAGATGGCAGCATTAGCACAGAAACCAGTTACCTCATCCTCACGGCAGCGATCCCGAGATCGGTTTCTTGGCTGGTAAGTAGACCTCGATTCCTGCAAAAAGCCTTGGAGGTTCTCCTCCCCCTCCCTCCGCCCCCTTCCTTTGCAAAATGAATCTAGAAAACAGATTACAAAGCTGTTTTTCTAAGTTTTCTAAGTGGAAAGCAAGGAGGAAATATTGTTCTCTTGTCAACAAAAGAGGGTGAATTCTCCTTTGGGAGTGTGTTCCTTTGATTTTTTTTTTCCAGGGACTGGGGGTCAAATAAGAGCCAAGAGCCACAGGAAGTGCTGATGTGGCTACAGGCAGCAGAGGTGGAGGGTTCGGGCTCTACAAAACACTGCACCATTATTCCAAATGGGGGCCTTCTTGGTTTAGAAGTGCGCTTTATACAAAGAAAATACATAATCATAATTTATGTTTATTTTATTTATTGATTTTGGTGCCTCTGAGTCAGTCTTAATTCCTTGAGCAGTCCCTGCAGTTTTCGTGGTGAAATTTTGGAATGGTTTGCCATTGCCTCCTTCCTCGGGCTGAGGGAGAGGGACTGGCCCAAGGTCAGCTAACTGGCTTTTGTGTGTAGGGCGGAACTAGAACTCACGGTCTCCTGGTGATTGGCCCAAAATTATCCATCTGCCTTTCATGCCTAAGGTGGGACTAGAACTCACCGTCTCTTGGTGATTGGCCCAAAGTTACCCACCTGCCTTTCACTCCTGAGATGGGACTAGAACTCACCGTCTCCTGGTGATTGGTCCAAAATTATCCATCTCCCTTTCATGCCTAAGGTGGGACTAGAACTCACCGTCTCCTGGTGATTGGTCCAAAATTATCCATCTCTCTTTCATGCCTAAGGTGGGACTAGAACTCACCGTCTCCTGGTGATTGACCCAAAGTTACCCATCTGCCTTTCACTCCTGAGGTGGGACTAGAACTCACCGTCGCCTGGTGATTGGCCCAAAATTATCCATCTCCCTTTCATGCCTAAGGTGGGACTAGAACTCACCGTCTCCTGGTGATTGGCCCAAAATTATCCATCTCCCTTTCATGCCTAAGGTGGGACTAGAACTCACCGTCGCCTGGTGATTGGCCCAAAATTATCCATCTCCCTTTCATGCCTAAGGTGGGACTAGAACTCACCGTCTCCTGGTGATTGGTCCAAAATTATCCATCTCCCTTTCATGCCTAAGGTGGGACTAGAACTCACCGTCTCCTGGTGATTGGCCCAAAATTATCCATCTCCCTTTCATGCCTAAGGTGGGACTAGAACTCACCGTCTCCTGGTGATTGGCCCAAAGTTACCCACCTGCCTTTCACTCCTGAGGTGGGACTAGAACTCACGGTCTCCTGGTAATTGACCCAAAATTATCCATCTCCCTTTCATGCCCAAGGTGGGACTAGAACTCACAGTCTCCTGGTGATTGGCCCATAGTTACCCACCTGCCTTTCACGCCTGAGGTGGGACTAGAACTCCCCATCACCTGGTTTCTAGTCTGGTGCCCATAACTGCTACCGCAAACTGGCTCACGTTCTAATTATACTGATCAGCAAAGGCATTAGATCTCTCTCCCATAATATCAGCCATCTTTGTAGGTTTTTACTTTGTAGATCATTCTGTGAGGGCTAGAAAACCTTTCACAGTTTTCAAGGCTGAGGAAATCCGTCCCACGTTTATTAAAATATCAGTATTCCAGGGGGCTTTTTTTAATAAAAAAAACTCATCAAACTCTTGACAGTCCAGGCAATAAAGCCAGTCCACGGGTTAATTCTTGGGATTATAATTTATTTAGTAGATTTAAATGGTTGCCTATCTCAGATACGTGACTCTGAGCGGCTAACAGTATTAAAAAGCAATTTTAAAACACATAACAATAAAGCGCAAAACCTATAGCAGCCAGAAAAAAAATTACGATAAAAACCACCTTCAGACTTTCTTTTAAAAAATTTTTTTTATTGTTTTTCTATAAACCACCTTCAGACTTTCATCATAACCAAGAAACAGACCCCCGTCCCACACCGAGGCTCCAGGCTTCAAACACAACATAATTCTATGATTTATATTTTGCATTTCTGCTTTACTGCTGAAGTATTTCAGGCCCTTCCAGTCTTTATCACTTTGTTCTAAACCAGAGGTCTTCAAACTTGGCAACTTTAAGACTTGTGGACTTCAACTCCCAGAATTCTCCAGCCAGCATAGCTGGCTGGAGAATTCTGGGAGTTGTAGTCCGCAAGTCTTAAAGTTGCCAAGTTTGGGGACCCCTGTTCTAAACAGCATTGTGGGGAGGTTAAGTTGTAAGGTTGCAGAGAGGGTCTTGGAGTATGGAGAATAGAATACCAGAATTAAATGCAGGGTTTTCATCCCTAAGTCAGAATTGAACCTGTTGTTGGTTTCGGCTCTAGGTTGAAGAAAATGAAGTGAAACTATCCGAACGGGCGCAGCAAATCCTGAAGGTTCGTCTTACAAAACTTGGCGTTTTTCTCTTCTAGTTTGGCCCTGCATGATTGAGGGTTGCTAACTACACCACTAGCCAGCATTCAATGTTGTGAGCTAGTTAGTTTTGCTCCTAGATTAGTCTAGTGCAGGGGTAGGCAAAGTTGGCTCTTCTATGACTCATGGACTTCAACTCCCAGAATTACTGAGCTAGCATGATTGGCTCAGAAAGTCTGGGAGTTGAAGTCCATGAGTCATAGAAGAGCCAACTTTCCTACTCCTGGTCTAGTGTTTCACAACCTGGGGCAACTTTAAGACGGGTGGACTTCAACTCCCAGAATTCTCCAGCCAGCATGGTCGGCTGGGGGATTCTGAGAGTTGAAGTCCACATATTTTAAAGTTGAGAAAAATTGTATTACAGATTGTCCTTGACTTACAACCATTTGCTTAGTGGCCATTTGAAATTATGACAGCCCCCCCCCCCAAAAAAAACCTATGCTAATAACCCAGATTCAAAGTTTCGACAGCCTTCCGTCCCTGTTGCCACATGATTACGTTTTGGATGTATGGCCACCGGCCTGCATTTATGGCCATTTGCAGCCTCTGTGAGCACAATTTACAGTGGTTTTGTTGCAAACCAGTATCGACTTCCAATTTCTGACAAAATCACCCAATTGCTGACAATGAGTTCAATTAATAACCACGATGTTCTCTTCACAACCATGGATTGGCTTAATGACCTCTGCAAAGAAATGTTGTAAAATGAGTCCCATCGCCGTGATGATCCACTTAACAACTGGCACGATTTATGACTATAATTCCAGGCTCAATTACGGTCACTGTCGACATTTAAATATGAGCCCGCAGTGTGTTGCAGCTGCCAAAAAAGCCAATGCAATCCTAGGCTGCATTAACAGAGGGATAGAATCAAGATCACGTGAAGTGTTAATACCACTTTATAATGCCTTGGTAAGGCCACACTTGGAATACTGCATTCAGTTTTGGTCGCCACGATGCAAAAAGGATGTTAGAAAGAGTGCAGAGAAGAGCAACAAAGATGATTAGGGGACTGGAGGCTAAAACATATAAAGAATGGTTGCAGGAACTGGGTATGTCTAGTTTAATGAAAAGAAGGACTAGGGGTGACATGATAGCAGTGTTCCAATATTTGAGGGGCTGTCCCAAAGAAAAAAGGGAGTCAAGCTATTCTCCAAAGCCCCTGAAGGCAGGACAAGAAGTAATGGATGGAAACTAACCAAGGAGAGAAGCAACCTAGAACTAAGGAGGAATTTCCTGACAGTTAGAACAATTAATCAGTGGAACGACTTGCTCCCAGAAGTTGTGAATTCTCCAACATTGGAGGTTTTTAAGAAGAAACCGGACAACCACTTGTCTGAAATGGTATAAGGTTTCCTGGCTGAGCAGAGGGTTGGACTAGAAGACCTCCAAGGTCCCTTCCAACTCTGTTACTCTATTCTATTCTACTATCTGCATCTTTCCCCCTTGATAACATATAGAGATCAGCACCATGGAGAGCAGCATCTTTGGCCAGAGTCCCACAATGAGACAGTTTTAAGCTTCCCATTTAAAACCCGTGTCAACAAAATGTAGAATCTGCAACATTTCTGAAGCCCTGAAAACATCAACTGCCGATGTCAAACCGTCCCGTTGGCATGGACAGCAAACGAAACTCCCGGGACATTTTTATTACCAAGAGTAAAACTTCATTGACAGGTCCATACAGGCACAGAAGAAGCGAAGCCAGTTCTGAGCTTTTGGCACGGAGCGCAGTACAGGTAGTCCTCGGCTTACAACCGTTCATTTAGTGACCGTACCAAGTTACAACGGCTGAAAAAACTGACTTACTATTATTTCATAGTTGCCACCTTTGAAGCATCGTAACTGTGGCCGTTTTTCATACGTTACCACCTTTGAAGCATCCCCGTGATCATGGGATCAGAATTGAGATGCCTGGCAATTGGTTCATACTTATGACCGTTGCTGGGATCCCACTTTGAGACCTTCTGACAAGCAAAGTAAATGGGGAGGCCAGATTCACTTAACAACCAGGTTACTAACCTGTGATTCACTTAGCAACTGTGGCCAGAAAGGCTG
>JALIGW010000006.1:70269499-70284499 GCA_023053685.1 Diadophis punctatus similis | reverse complement strand
CGCCCTCTGGAGTTTTTTTTTCCACACAGCTAGCCTTCATTCTCTGCGAAGGGCCTGTTCGCTCTGATTAAATCTGCAAAAAAAAAAACACAAAAAAAACCAAATCTGTAAAAAAAAAACAAAAAAAAAACCCCACGAACCCCCCGAAGCCATAGCTTTTCATGGGGGTTTTTTTCCCCCCTTTCACTTCCTCTCCTGCTCCACTTCCATCTTTGTAAGTCTTGCAAAAGCCAGCTGGGTCTCTCGACCTCCTTTTTGCTATTGTTCCCTTTCAAAAAAATCTTCATTTTCTGTCAACCAACCCCCACCCACCCCCAGGGCTATTTATGGGACCCTCTTCTGAAACGTAGCCAGGTATTTTTTTTAAAAAAAATTATTTGTCCAAAGCAAAAAGACCTTGAAAGGGAATTTGTATTGTTTTCACCAGCCGGCAAGGGGGTGAGGCTGCACAGCTAAAAATAACACAAAGCAGGCAAGAACGGGGCAGCGGTTGGGGCCATCAATAAAAAAAAAAGGAAAAGGGAAAAGATAAGAGGCTTGATTTCCATGGAAATGAGTACACAAGGGTGTGTTTTTCTCTTCAGGGGCCTCTTTTATTTGTTTGTTTGCTTTTTTACATTGAGAGAGGCATCTAGAAAAAGACCGTGTGGCTCCAGCCAACTTAGTTTATCGACCCGAGGCTCTTGAATACGTCAGATTTCAGCTGAATTGTTGCATGGGCTCAAGGCCCCTGTGTTCCTATCACCTGGAATAACTTAGATGTTCTAGAGCTGATGTTGTTAGTTGGGTAATGAAATAAGAGCCAAGGTGGCGCAGCGGTTAGAGTACAGTACTGCAGGCCACGTTAGCTGACTGTGATCCGCAGGTCAGCGGTTCAAATCTCACCAGGCTCAAGGTTGACTCCATCCTTCCGAGGTAGGTAAAATGAGGACCCAAATTGTTGGGGGCAATATAAATATACATTGCTTACTGGTGTAAACCGCTTAGAGAGTGCTTGCACTGTGAGGCGGTATATAAATCTCACAAATAAATTAAATAAATAAACAAATAGATAGATAGATAGATAGATAGATAGATAGATAGATAGATAGATAGATAGATAGATAGATAGATAGATAGATAGATAGATAGATAGAAATAAATAAATAAATAAATAAATAAATAAATAAATAAATAAATAAATAAATAACTGCAAGATATTGATCAAGCCTGGAGAACATCAAGGATCCAACAGTGCTCCTCCTCCTCCTCCTCCTCCCCCCACGACTTGCAAACCCCACTCTCTTCTAGCACTGATGATGTTATCTAGTTGGGTCATGAAATATCTGTGTTTTTGGGGGGGTGTAGGAGAGTGTGTGTGTGTGTGTGTATGTGTGTGTGTGTGTGTGTGTGTGTGTGTGTGTGTGTGTGTGTGAGAGAGAGAGAGAGAGAGAGAGAGAGAGAGAGAGAGAGAGAGAGAGAGAGAGAGAGAGACGTGTGTTTGTATTTGTGTGAGTGGATGGGTGAGTGAAAGAGATGTGCCTGTGCAAGAAACCAAGTTCAGAGAGCACCAAGGACCCCACAGTTCTCCTCCCCCTCCTCCCCCATTCCATACCCCACTCTCTTCTAGCCCTGATGAAGTTACCTAGTTGGGTCATGAAAGGTCTACAAGAGAACCACCAAGCTCAGAGAGCACCAAGGACCCCACAGTTCAACACAGAGCTACAAATATTCTCTTCAGTTAGATAGATGTATAGCGGTGGTTTTTCTTTTTTTTTTTTTTTTTTTTTTTTTTATAATACAAAATACAGCAGATGTATGTTTATTAGAGAATTAGAAAAAGAGTTCAGGAAATAACGAAGCCAAATGGAAATGAAAAGGGCAAAAATTGATGTATTGCAAGATCGTCATTGGCAAAAAATTTTGGGAATTTTTACATTTCTAGTTCGATAAAACATAATTTAAACTGCTTAAAAATAATTTCTCTCTGTATGAAGAAATACTCATTCCTTCCCTAACATGGAATAGCTTTCATTTTTTTAATATTGCCGTCAATTCGGGAACCACCTTGAACAGGTCAGCTACGATACCATAGTCTGCAACTTGGAATATGGGCGCTTCGGGGTCTTTGTTGATAGCAACGATGGTCTTACTGTCTTTCATTCCAGCCAGATGCTGAATGGCTCCCGATATTCCTACAGCGATATATAACTCCGGTGCTACAATTTTGCCCGTCTGTCCAACTTGCATGTCGTTGGGGACAAAGCCGGCATCTACATAGCGGTGGTTTTTCAAACTTGGCAAATCGAAGACATGTGGACTTCAAGTCCCAGAATTCCCCAGCCGGCTCAGCAAAACAATATTTCTTCCCGTCTCCATTTATTTATATAGCTATTATTTTTAACAAATAAGAAATATTATTAACAAATAAGTTGGCAAACATATCCGACACACCTTCCTCTTCCTAGTTTCCCCACAACAACAACAACAACAACCCTGTGAGGTGAGTTGGGCTGAGGGAGAGAGGTGAGCTGGCCCAAGATCACCCAACCACCTTATATGCTAAGGCAGAACTAGAACTCACCAACTCCTGGGGATTGGCCCAAAATCATCCAGCCAGCATTCACAAGTGGTATTCACTTACTTTTCCTACCGGTTCGCAAATGTGAGTGTGCGTGTGTTTCGCTTGCACGTGCCACTTCCATGCATGTGCACAGCTTCAAAATGTGCCTAAATAGGACGGCATAGGGGCGGGGGGACCGGCTGAATACCACCTTTGATTCAAACCAAAGGCAGGACTAGAACTCACCATCTCCTGCTTTCTAGCCTAGTGCCTTAGCCATAATGCTGGCTGGGGAATTCTGGGTGTTGGAAGTCCAGACATCTTAAAGTTGCCTGGTATTTAAAAAACAAACAAACACTAACGTAGTGTAACATTGAGTTGCTTTGCTCCAGAGATTCTCCACACTGGTTCAGAAAACACAACCTTCGTTAGTTGAATAAGCCAGAATTTTAGTTTGACTTTGCCCTGCTGTTATTTTCCAACTATGCTGGTGCTACAACTCCCATGTTGGCTGGGAATGCTAGGATTTATAGTCCTGGTTCACCTGGGAGATACTTGGTTAAGGCACAGTGTTATTTCTTATTCTTCCTTTCGTGGCTATTTTCAATCTTGACTTACACCCTGCGCTTTAAAATCAGCAATTAAAATACTGTTTTCTTGGCTTCAGAGTAAGGGAACATCGACATCTTGGAGGTATGGCCTTGGGATGCTGTAGTTGTTGTTGTTAGTTGCGAAGTTGTGTCCGACCCATCGCGACCCCATGGACAACGTTCCTCCAGGCCTTCCTGTCCTCTACCATCCTCCGGAGTCCATTTAAGCTCACGCCAACTTCTTCAATGACTCCATCCAGCCACCTCATTCTCTGCCGTCCCCTTCTTCTTTTGCCCTCAATCTTTCCCAGCATTAGGCTCTTCTCCAGTGAGTCCTTCCTTCTCATTAGGTGGCCAAAGTATTTGAGTTTCATCTTCAGGATCTGGCCTTCTAAAGAGCAGTCAGGGTTGATCTCCTCTAGGACTGACCGGTTGGATCGCCTTGCAGTCCAAGGGACTCGCAGGCGTCTTCTCCAGCACCAGAGTTTAAAGGCCTCAATTCTTTGGCGCTCAGCCTTCCTTATGGTCCAACTTTCACAGCCATCCATTGCAACTGGGAAAACCGTAGCCTTGACTATACGCACTTTTCTTGGCAGGGTGATGTCGCTGCTTTTTAGTATGCTGTCTATATTTGCCATAGCTTTCCTCCCCAGTAGCAAGCCTCTTTTAATTTCTTGGCTGCAGTCCCCATCTGTGGTGATTTTGGAGGCCAGGAAAATAAAATCGGTCACTACCTCCATTTCTTCCCCATCTATTTGCCAGGAATTGAGAGGGCTGGATGCTATGATCTTAGTTTTCTTAATGTTGAGTTTCAAGCCAACTCAATGCTGAAGACCAAGGATCAAAAAGAGGGATTATAAACTTCCTCCTTGCTTTAATTTATATCAAAATCTCTATCCGTTAAGTTTTTTTCCCCTTTTTCTTCTTCTTTGTGTTTCAGGATTCCACCAGTGTGGTTGCCTCGCTGTTTATAGACTACAAGCCCTCTCTGCTTCCTCACTTGCCAGTCCAGCTGCACACCCCAAACAATTTCCTGATGATTGCGGTTTTCCCAAAGTCAGCCCTTTATAAGGCTTTCTATTCCCAGGTAACGTCAGCCATGCTCAGGGTTCGGTTTATGTGCAAACGTCTCTCCTTTGCTTTAGCTGAGAGGGGACAACCTGGAGGATACCTTGCATGATCTGGCAGAACGGAGAAGATGCGGCATGCCTTGTGGAGGAATCTGCTAACCCCTAATTATTAGGCCGTTTTTAAAAAATTCAAACGTGTGGATTGATATCTTGCAACCAGACTTGAAATCCTGGGCTTAGAAAGCTTAGAACTGCATCGCCTTCGGCACGACCTAAGCATAGCTCATAAAATTATCCGCTACAACGTCCTTCCTGTCAACGACTACTTCAGCTTCAACCACAACAATACACGAGCACACAACAGATACAAACTCAAAGTGAACCGCTCCAAACTTGACTGTAGTAAATACGACTTTAGCAACAGAGTGGTAAATGCCTGGAACTCACTACCTGACTCTGTGGTTTCGTCACCAAACCCCCAAAACTTTACCCTTAGACTGTCCACTGTTGACCTCACCCGATTCCTAAGAGGTCAGTAAGGGGCATGCATAAGTGCACCAGCATGCCTACCGTCCCTGTCCTAATGTTCCCTCTTACCAGTACTCATCTTATGTATATAAACAATGTTATATCTATGTATATTACCAACACGTACTTGACAAAAATAAATAAATTAATTAAAATAAAATAAAATCTTGTAGCATCGGTGGTGGGCTGCAACCGGTTTTAACCGGTGATCGCGCGCTTCGCGCACACCTAACGCACTTGCGTGCAGCGTTCAAAATACAGCAATTTGAAGCTCAGCTGCTTACCTTCTAAGGCAGCCCCAGTATGTATGTGCCGCGCGAATCAGCTGAGCCAGAAAGAAGGAAATATAGGACAGGATAGCGCAGGGGCGGGTGGGCGGGGCCAGCTGATCGTAGAAACTACCGGTTCACCCGAACCGGTCCGAATCAGCAGCAGCCCACCACTGTGTAGGATTGATTAGCAGAGCAATGACCAGCCTTGACGATGTCAGGAAGCACAATTCACAATTATTAATTGGCCCCATGAATGAATTATTGTATGGATTTTTTAAATTGTGGTTTTAAAAATGTTTTTAAATGTTTCAATACTTACTATTTTTAATGCTTTTTTATATTTATTGTTGCTTGTGAATTTTTATTGTTGTGAGCCGCCCAGAATCTCTGTGGAGTGGGCGGCATACAAATGCAACTAATAAATAATAAATAATAAATAAATAAATTAAAGGATACCGATAGAGAGAATTTTAAACTACATTTCGGCACCCAGCATTTTATCGGTAACCAACCGGAGGGGTTCATCCTCTTGAGCAAGTCCCATCTTCAATCTTCATGTAAACAGCGATAGGCCTCGTGAAATTGTGTAAGTTAGACCTCCTTTGTCATTGTAGGTCTTTTCCGCCTGGCAACAACAGGGAAATTCGGGAGTAACGTTAAAAATGATCCAGGACGATTGCCTGTCTGCAGAACAGGAGAGATTGTAAGCTGATGGCTTTTTATTATTCCAATTCTTGTATTGCGCAAGCAGCATTGAAGAGAAAGCAGGGAGGAGGTCTGTGGAGAAACAGTTGAGATAAAAGGCTTGACGTTCTTGTAGACTTATCCCCAGGGGTGGGATTCAGCCGGTTCGGACTGGTTCGGGCAAACCAGGTGTTAATTTTACATCTGGTTCGCCGAACCGATAGTTGCAAGGACTGGCTGACCCCGGCCACCCCATCCCACCCCTCCCATGAGTCTCCACACGGCCCATTTTGGATGCCAGGTAAATGCAGGGCCTGCGCGGAGGCTCTGGGAGGGCGAAAAACGGGCCTACCGGAAGTCCGGAAATGGGCCTGTTTCCGGCCTCCAGATGGCCTCCAGAGCCCGGGGGAAGCTGTTTTCAACCTCCCAGAGGCTCGAGGAAAGCCTCCAGAGCCTGAGGAGGGCGAAAAACGGGCCTACCGGAAGTCCATAAATTGGCCCATTTCCGGCCTCCGGAGGGCCTCTGGAGTGAGGGGGAGGCTGTTTTCGCCCTCCTGGAGGCGCAAAGAAATCCTCCGGAGCCCGGGGAAGACAAAAACACTCACCCACCCCCGGCTATGGTGCAGGAGGCCGAGTAGGCCATGTCCACCCAGCAACCAGGCAGAGAACCGGTTGTTAAAATTTTTCAATCCCACCCCTGCTTACCCCATGTTGAACGTTAGTGTTTAAGGCAGGGGTGTCCAACCTTGATCACTTTAAGACCTGTGGACTTCAGCTCCCAGAATTCCCCAGGCAGCCAACTTTAAAACCTATGGACTTCAGCTCCCAGAATTCCCCAGGCAGCGAACTTTAAGACCTGTGGACTTCAACTCCCAGAATTCCCCAGGCAGCCAACTTTAAGAGCCCCTGGACTTCAACTCCCAGAAGTCCCCAGCCTGCTGTGCTGGTTGGGGAATTCTGGGAGTTGAAATCCACAAGTCTTTATAAAGTGGCCAAGGTTGGACACCCCTGGTTTAAGACATTAAGACCTAGTTGTGTCTTTTGTGTTGACATGAGTTGTAAGGGCTAAACAATTCATTCGTGTCCTTCTTTTTAGACATTCCAACATGCAAAAGCTCTTTGAAGTCTTATCCTATCCTGCTGGAGAACGATGGAACCAAGTAAGACTGCTTACCAGCCTCCCAGATCTGGCCAGGTGAGAACTTCCCACAATTCCTTTGTTCTGAGCCAAACCCAGATCATCCCACAGAAGTCCAGCTGTGCCACTTTTAATTGTATGATGGGTAGGTCATCTGTGGCCCTCTCACCATTGCTCATCTGCAATTCCCAGCATCCTTGCCATTGTCTATGGCAATGCTTGTCAATCTTGGTAACTTTAAGAAGTGTGGACTTCAACTCCCAGAATTCCCCAGCCAGCTGTACTGACTGAGGAATTCTGGGACTTGAAGTCCACATCTCTTAAAGTTGCCAAGGTTGAGAAATACTGATCTATTGGAGATTCTCAATCATCCAGGTCATATTGTCCCAAAGGTGCTTTTACCAAAAGGCAACTGGATTTTCTTGGATCTTCCTTTGGAAACATTTCACTTCTCATTTGAAGAACTAAAGAAGCTTCTTGGATCAGAAGTAAAATGTTTCAGAGGGGGAAAAACCATCCATTTTCAACTTTGAGATTCCTAGTTCGCCTCTCATTCAAATATTAACAAGATATGCTAGACAAGCTTCTTGTGATCAGTCAGGATTGACTAGGTGTTTGGGTTGGACCAGTGTTCCTTAATCTTGGCACCTTGAAAATGGGTGGACTTCATTTCCCAGAGTTCAGCTGACTGGAGAATTCTGGGAGTTGAAGTCCACCCAAGTTGCGAAGATTGAGAAACATTGGTTGGACAAAGTCATTAGAACACGAAGCCTTCTCAGATAGTTCAGCTCCATCTTGGCTGTTCTACATGGACATAAAGCAGATTTTCATAGACTCACTCACTCACTCCAAAAAAAGCAAAAAGACTGAATGTAAGGACAATGAAGTGGAGTAATTCTGACTCCACTTATTTCTTCAAAGTTTTCTACAGCACTTTACTATCAGTAGCGTCAGCCAGGAACCAGTGATGAGGTTGCATCTGCCGGTGCTTCTGCAGCAGACCGAGGACATTCCTAATAATGAGAAAGAGAATGATAAGGTAAGGTGGTCATTGTAAATTGTGCATTGCTTTTCATCTCCAAGTTGCTGTTTGCTTCATCTACCTTGGCTATACAGGTAGTCTTTGATTTACAACCGGCCACTTAGTGACTGTTCAAAATTACAACGAATCCAGAAAAAGGTACGTACAGTACCACCCAAATTTGAAATTAGGACCTCTGCACCCGTCCTCCACATGACTGCATTTTGAGCACTTGGGAGTTGGCCTGCATTTATGGATGATGACAGTGTCTGTAGTCACATGTTCACAATTTACAACATTTCTCTCTATGTCCTTCTGGTTTCAACTACTGACTCATATGCTAATCTTGCGCAGCTTCTTCTCAGGTAACATTGTACTCTTAACCAGAGCATACAAAACATTTGCTAGACCGATTCTTGAATACAGCTCATCTGTCTGGAACCCACACTACATATCAGACATTAACACAATTGAGAATGTCCAGAGATACTTCACAAGAAGAGTATTACATTCCTCTGTTCACAACAGAATACCTTACGAAACGAAACCAGACTTGGAATTTTAGGCTTAGACAACTTAGAACTACGCCGCCTTCGATCTGATCTAAGTGTAGCTCACAAAATTATCTGCCACAATGTCCTACTTGTTAACGACTACTTCAGCTTCAACCGCAATAATACACGAGCTCACAATAGATACAAACTTAATGTAAACCGCTCCAAACTTGATTGCAAAAAATTTGACTTCAACAACAGAGTGGTCAATGCCTGGAACACTTTACCTGACTCAGTAGTTTCTTCCCCAAACCCCAAAAACTTCAACCTCAGATTATCTACCATCGACTTCACCCCATTCCTAAGAGGTCAGTTAGGGGCGTGCATAAGCGCACAATCGTGCCTACCATTCCTGTCCTAATGTACCCATATATTCATACCTCTTTTACTCTTATTCATGCTTGTAATATTACATATATATTCAATCATGTTTTACTGTTGAAACTTTGCTTATAATCATATATGCTTGACAAATAAAACAAATACAAAAAAAATACAAAATTCAGTTAATTCAAGGTCAAGAGATAACAAAAGAATGCAAGCCAGAAAAGAGTCTCAGACGCCTGTTTGAATGATTGGCTTTTAAATAGGAGCACACAGAAGAATAGTCCAAAATCAGCCCAAGCTTCCAAGAGCAGGACCAGGATTATCGGCCAATCGAGAGGTCAGAAGTTCAAGGTTTCTTTGGCAAACAGGATTCACAGGAACATCACACAGGCGCTGGAATTCAGATGTTGTTTCCAGCAAAAGGAATATGAGTCAGAGTTGCCTCTTAAATCAGGCTGCAGATCAAGAGATTTATTACCTTGCTTGGCAAGGAGCGTCATAGAACATCTCCGCTCTGCAGTCCTCTCTACCTGTGTGCAGGACTAGGACCTCATCTTCATCTGACTCTTCCAGCAGTCCCAGTGCCGCTGTTTTTGATCAGCCTTGCGGCTTGTTGACTCTTGATTTGGTGTCTCCTTGAGACTGATATTCCACAGGTTCAGCTCTGGAGCAGCTTCTCCAGATTTAAAACCTTGAGTCCTGAGCCTAAATAGTGATAGTCCATAACTATTTTTTTCCAAAAGGTATGACAGTTTCATAATCTTAACATTGCTTTCTCTTTTGAGGTGGTGATTACCATCTTGACGGGTCTTCCTGGGTGCCAAACAAGTGAATTATGCTCATTCTTGGTCACGTTTAACAAAGAATATGGAAGGTTGGTAGAACCCGAATTTTTTTTTTGTCCTTTCTTGATGGTTGATTAAAAGTTACGTTCATGTTTAGGCATGTTTACTTCTCCAGCTATAAGCACTTTCTAGAGATGTTGGAATTGTATCTCTCAGCTCTCAGCCAGCTTGAAAACAGGAATTCTGACCATTGCAGGCCCATCACGTGTAGAAGTCCCATCTATAGGGAGGCTGTTAAGTTGGCCGAAATACTTCAGATAAACCATGTTTTGGTGGAGACCTTGGTACTCTCTAAGCTCGGTGGTTTTCTTGCAGACATTTCATCACCAAACTAGTTAACATCACCAGTGCTGATAAGGTTATCTAGTTGGTTAATGAAATGTCTGCAAGAAATCCACTGAGCTCAGATAGCATAAAGGACCCCACAATCATTCTCCTCCTCCTCCTCCTCCTCCTCCTCCTCCTCCTCCTCCTCCTCCTCCTCCTCCTCCTCCTCTCTGCAAACCTCACTCCCTTCTAGCACTGGTGACGTTTCCTAGTTTGGTAATGAAACGTCTGCAACAAAGCAATCAAATTCAGAGAGTACCAAGGACCACATACTGCTTTTCCTCCTCCTCCTCCTCTTCTTCCTCCTCCTCCTCCTCCTTTCCCCCCTCCTCCTCTGCAAGCCCCACTGCCTGCTAGCACTGATGATGTTCCCTAGTTGGGTTATGAAACATCTGCAAGAAAACCCCCAAGCTCAAAGACCACCAAGGATCCCACAGTCCTCCTCCTTCTCCTCCTCCACAAACCCCACTCCCTTCTTATCATTGATGATGTTACCTAGTTTGGTAATGAAACGTCTGCAACAAAGCAATAAAGGACCCCACAATCCTCCTCCTCCTCCTCCTCCTCCTCCTCCTCCTCCTCCTCCTCCTCCTCCTCCTCCTCCTCCTCCTCCTCCTCCTCCTCCTCCTCCTCTCTGCAAACCTCACTCCCTTCTAGCACTGGTGACGTTTCCTAGTTTGGTAATGAAACGTCTGCAACAAAGCAATCAAATTCAGAGAGTACCAAGGACCACATACTGCTTTTCCTCCTCTTCCTCCTCCTCCTTCCCCCCTCCTCCCCCTCTCTGCAAGCCCCACTGCCTGCTAGCACTGATGATGTTACCTAGTTTGGTCATGAAACGTCTATGGAAGCCAAGTTCGTTTTTGTTGCCCTCCTGTTTAAACAGGTTGGGTTGAGGAATGGAGCAGGCTGGGGTGAGCGCAGTAAATGAACCGTCTTCCTTTCCTTCAGGTGGCTTGTTTATCGCCAAACCATGGACAGTCCTGAATGCTTCAGTGCTGCCCACTTCCAGAAATACCTGTCAGGGGTCCTTGAATCTCAGCACAGCCGAAGCAGCCGGCCTTCTGCTTATCACAGGAAGAAAATGAGGCTGCTGGTGGTCCTTCAAGGGTAAGAAGTTTCACCCACCTACCAGGGTGGTGGGTTTTGTTTTGTTTTGTTTCCCCTTTAAATATAGCCATTTTCACTTCACTGTTGAAGGATGATTTGGTTTCCTCTTGGACTTTATGCGGCTGGTCCTTGACTTAACAATTGGAATCAGAATTTCCATTGCTAAGCAAAGGGGTTGTTAAGTGAGTGATGCCCAATTTTACAGCCAAATTAAGCAAATCACTGCAGATGTTAAGTGAATTGTGCGGTCATTAAGCAAATCCAACTTCCCCTTTGACTTTTGGAACTGGGCTGGGAAGGTTTATCTATCTATCTATCTATCTATCTATCATCTATTTCTTTATCTATCTATCTATCTATCTATCTATCTATCTATCTATCTATCTATCTATCTATCTATCTATCTATCTATCTATCTATCTATTTCTTTATCTATCTATCTATCTATCTATCTATCTATCTATCTATCATCTATTTCTTTATCTATCTATCTATCTATCTATCTATCTATCTATCTATCTATCTATCTATCTATCTATCTATCTATCTGTCTCTATTTCTTTATCTATCTATCTATCTATCTATCTATCTATCTATCTATCTATCTATCTATCTGTCTCTATTTCTTTATCTATCTATCTATCTATCTATCTATCTATCTATCTATCTATCATCTATTTCTTTATCTATCTATCTATCTATCTATCTATCTATCTATCTATCTATCATCTATTTCTTTATCTATCTATCTATCTATCTATCTATCTATCTATCTATCTATCTATCTATCTATCTATCTATCTATCTATCTATCTATTTCTTTATCTATCTATCTATCTATCTATCTATCTATCTATCTATCTATCTATCTATCTATCTATTTCTTTATCTATCTATCTATCTATCTATCTATCTATCTATCTATCTATCTATCTATCTATCATCTATTTCTTTATCTATCTATCTATCTATCTATCTATCTATCTATCTATCTATCTATCTATCTATCTGTCTCTATTTCTTTATCTATCTATCTATCTATCTATCTATCTATCTATCTATCTATCTATCTATCTATCTATCTGTCTCTATTTCTTTATCTATCTATCTATCTATCTATCTATCTATCTATCTATCTATCATCTATTTCTTTATCTATCTATCTATCTATCTATCTATCTATCTATCTATCTATCTATCATCTATTTCTTTATCTATCTATCTATCTATCTATCTATCTATCTATCTATCTATCTATCTATCTGTCTCTATTTCTTTATCTATCTATCTATCTATCTATCTGTCTCTATTTCTTTATCTATCTATCTATCTATCTATCTATCTATCTATCTATCTATCTATCTATCTATCATCTATTTCTTTATCTATCTATCTATCTATCTATCTATCTATCTATCTATCTATCTATCTATCTATCTATCTATCTATCTATCTGTCTCTATTTCTTTATCTATCTATCTATCTATCTATCTATCTATCTATCTATCTATCTATCATCTATTTCTTTATCTATCTATCTATCTATCTATCTATCTATCTATCTATCTATCTATCTATCTATCTATCTGTCTCTATTTCTTTATCTATCTATCTATCTATCTATCTATCTATCTATCTATCTATCTATCTATCTATCTATCTATCATCTATTTCTTTATCTATCTATCTATCTATCTATCTATCTATCTATCATCTATTTCTTTATCTATCTATCTATCTATCTATCTATCTATCTATCTATCTATCTATCTATCTATCTATCTGTCTCTATTTCTTTATCTATCTATCTATCTATCTATCTATCTGTCTCTATTTCTTTATCTATCTATCTATCTATCTATCTATCTATCTATCTATCTATCTATCTATCTATCATCTATTTCTTTATCTATCTATCTATCTATCTATCTATCTATCTATCTATCTATCTATCTGTCTCTATTTCTTTATCTATCTATCTATCTATCTATCTATCTATCTATCTATCTATCTATCTATCTATCTATCTATCTATCTATCTATCTATCTATCTGTCTCTATTTCTTTATCTATCTATCTATCTATCTATCTATCTATCTATCTATCTATCTATCTATCTATCTATCTATCTATCTGTCTCTATTTCTTTATCTATCTATCTATCTATCTATCTATCTATCTATCTATCTATCTATCTATCTATCTATCTATCTATCTATCTGTCTCTATTTCTTTATCTATCTATCTATCTATCTATCTATCTATCTATCTATCATCTATTTCTTTATCTATCTATCTATCTATATCTATCTATCTATCTATCTATCTATCTATCTATCATCTATTTCTTTATCTATCTATCTATCTATCTATCTATCTATCTATCATCTATTTCTTTATCTATCTATCTATCTATCTATCTATCTATCTATCTATCTATCTATCTGTCTCTATTTCTTTATCTATCTATCTATCTATCTATCTGTCTCTATTTCTTTATCTATCTATCTATCTATCTATCTATCTATCTATCTATCATCTATTTCTTTATCTATCTATCTATCTATCTATCTATCTATCTATCTATCTATCTATCTATCATCTATTTCTTTATCTATCTATCTATCTATCTATCTATCTATCTATCTATCTATCTATCTATCATCTATTTCTTTATCTATCTATCTATCTATCTATCTATCTATCTATCTATCTATCTGTCTCTATTTCTTTATCTATCTATCTATCTATCTATCTATCTATCTATCTATCTAATGTAACTATCTATCATCTATCTATCATCTATCTATCTATCTATCTATCTATCTATCTATCTATCTATCTATCATCTATCTATCTATCTATCTCATGTAACTATCTATCATCTATCTATCTATCTATCTATCTATCTATCTATCTATCTATCTATCTATCTATCTATCATCTATCTATCTATCTATCTCATGTAACTATCTATCATCTATCTATCTATCTATCTATCTATCTATCTATCTATCTGTCTGTCTGTCTATCATCTATCTCATGTAACTATCATCTCTATCTATCTATCTATCTATCTATCTATCTATCTATCTATCTATCTATCTATCTATCTATCTATCTATCTATCTATCTATCATCTATCTATCTATCTATCTCATGTAACTATCTATCATCTATCTATCTATCTATCTATCTATCTATCTATCTATCTATCTATCTATCTATCATCTATCTATAAAAACTTCTTTCAGTCGAGTCACCTGGTATACCCAAATATGGGAGGGAGCATACTGCTTCCTTTTTGCCTTTCAGCCCCACTCCAGGAGCCATGCAGGCTACAAACTATATTTTCAGACTTACATTTTTGCTGATAAAGAAATAAAAGGAGACTAGTATAGATCTATTTCAAGCTATTTAGCTGTCATCAGCTAGCCATACCCTTCTAGGATTCGAACTTGGGTTGTTTGCCTTGTTAGGCAGTGCTTTTAACCTCTAAGCCACAAGTTCTCCTCCCTTATCAGCTGAGTCAGGGGAAAGATTAAATGTTTTTCTGTTGAGTCACTGGTATACCCAAATATAGTTTGTAGCCTTCATGGCCCCTGGAGTGGGAAGGAAGCAGTATGCTCCCTCCCATATTTGGGTATATCTCTATATTTATATTTACATCTATCTATCATCTCTCAATCTTGAATCATCTTATCTATTATCTTTGTCTCTCTCTTACATCTGTCTGTCTGTCTGTCTGTCTGTCTATCTGTCTATCTATCTATCTATCTATCTATCTATCTATCTATCTATCTATCAAATTTATTTGCCTCCATTTCATTTCGAAGTGACTCTGGGGGTCTTACAGCAAATTGCAATCACACGACCCCAGGACACTGCAACTATTGTAAATACATGCCAGTTTCCAAGCCCCCAAATTCTGGTCATGTTAACAGTGAAGATGCTGTGACAGTTGTAAATGTGAGAACCAGTTGTAACTTCAA
>JALIGW010000006.1:70224499-70264499 GCA_023053685.1 Diadophis punctatus similis | reverse complement strand
ACGGAGACTGTTGTGGAGGGCGGCTAATTTATTCATTTAATTTATTTATTTGTATCCCATCTTTATTATTTTTTATAAATAACTCAAGGCGGCAAACACATTCAGCACACCTTCCTCCTCCAATTTTCCCCACAACAACCACCCTATGAAGTGGGTTAGGTTGAGAGAGAGAGAGCGATTGGCCCAAAGTCACCCATCTGGCTTTCATGGCTAAGGTGGGACTTGAACTCCGGCTTTCTAGCCTGAGGCCTTAACCCAGAGGTCTCCAAAACTTTGCAATTTTAAGACGTGTGGACTTCAACTCCCCGAATTCCACAGACAGACAGACAGACAGAGTTGATGTCCACACGTCTTAAAGATGCCAATTTGGAGACCCCCCCCCAATTAGGCCAAAATGGCTGAGATTACCCAAGAACAGATAAAATTACTGGATGTCAGATGGCTTCCAGGCCCTTGAAGAACACAGCAAACTACCTGCAGGAGGAAAATGCTTCAAGCAATGTTCCTCAACCTTGGCCATTTGAAGATGTGTGGACTTCAAGTCCCAGAATGCCCCAGCCAGCATGACTGGCTGGGGAATTCGGGAATTGAAGTCCACGCATCTTCAAATGGCCAAGGTTGAGGAACGCAGGCTTAAAGACTTAAACCCAACAGGTTCCTTATTCAGGAACTCTCGTGCCCCGTGAATCATATTCCCGGAGCTTTCGGCCAAGAAGCATGCTCACTAACACAATGTCAAAATCTGCAGAATTTGAATTTGAACCCTGAGAAGAAAGCTTCCTTAGTTTGTACTAAAATTCTTAGCACAAAGTTTCCCACATTCATCCTTGTCTTTTTCAGGTTTCTTTTCCCCAAGTTTCTGGACCAGTGTTCGCAAGGTCAGTATTTCTCCAAAGTTGGCTTGTAGAGATGAGCTGGCACACCTTTCTGGACAATCTTCCCCAAAGATGCTGCAGTGTGATGCCCATAGTCCTCAGTTAACGAAAGCCATGTGATCTGGGGATAACGGCCGTCTCTTCTAGAAGGCCCGTTTGAAGGAGCTAGCCATAATGCCTACAAACAGATAGAGCAAGGGTTTCCACACTGGCAACTTTAAGACTTGGGTCTGTGGAGATTCTCAGCCATCCAGGTCATGGTTGTCCCAAAGTTGCTTTTTTTCCCCAAGAGGCAACCGGACTTTCTTGTTTTTCCTTGAAGACGTTTCGCTTCTCATCCAAGAAGCTTCTTCAGCTCTGACTGGATGGTGAGGAAAGATGGAAGGATTTATCCATTCAGTCAGAGCTGAAGAAGCTTCTTGGATGAGAAGCGAAACGTCTTCAAGGAAAAACAAGAAAGTCCTGTTGCCTCTTGGAAAAAAAAAGCACCTTTGAGTTTAAGACTTGTGGACTTCAACTCCCAGAATTCCTAAGCCAGCAAGGGGGGGGACGACAGTGTCCCTTTTTTATGACCTTTGGACTTCAACTCCCAGAATTCCTGAGCCAGCATGGGGAACTATCACTCTTTTATGACCTGTGGACTCAGGGGCGGGTTGCTTACTTACCGGTGCCGGTGCGCTGCGCGCGCATCTCCACATTTCGGAGGGGGGGGCTCGCTACGAGCGCGCGCCCCCTCGCACAATTTTGCTTCTGTGCATGCGCAAAAGCAAAATTGCGCCGAAATCTCACGAGGGGATGCGTGCATGTGCGAGATTTTGGTGAGATTTGGCTTCTGCGCATGCGCGGAAGCAAAATCTTGCTGAAATCTCACACACGTGCGTGTCCCCTCACAAGATTTCGGCACAATTTTGCTTCCGCGTATGCGCAAAAGAAAAATCGGCCAAAAATTCACCGAAAAATATGGCGACGCGCGCAACGGACCGGCAGAGAGGGCTCTGGAGCGGTCGCGTGAAAATTGCGCAATTGGCCGCTCCCTACCGGAGCTCCGTACTGGACAGCTCCGGCAGGAACACACCTCTGTGTGGACTTCAACTCCCAGAATTCCCCACCCAGCATGGCTACCTGAGGAATTCTGGGAGTTGAAGTCCGCTAGTCATTAAAAGGGCCATCGTTCCCCACCTCTGCTTTACAAAATGGCATTCTGAAACTCCAAAGAAGGGAGCCTTTCTTGCCCTTGCATCGATGGTCTTTTTTTCCTTGGCAGGTTTAGTGAGCAACGTGGTGTTTACAAGCCATACAACCGAGCAGAGAAGCCCGCTCCTCGTCCAGCTGCAGAAACTCATCCGAGCTGCCAACTCTTCCGTTTCTTTTATCCTGGCAGAAAACGGCATCGTAACTCGGTAATCCATAAAGCATTTGAAAAGTCCAAAAATGATAAAAGCTTGAGAAATAGCATGTGGCTTAGTCCCCGTTGCATTTTCCCCGGAGAAAGGTCAGCCGTTGAGAATATATTTATATATATATATTTATTTGTATCCCACCTTTATTATTTTTATAAATAACTCAAAGTGGCAAACATAGCCAGCAGTTTCCTCATCTTACTTTCTCCCACAACAACAACTCTGTTAGGTAGGTTGGGCTGAGAGGGAGGGACTGGACCAAGATCAGCCAGCTGGCTTTCTTTCTTTCTTTCTTTCTTTCTTTCTTTCTTTCTTTCTTTCTTTCTTTCTTTCTTTCTTTCTTTCTTTCTTTCTTTCTTTCTTTCTTTCTTTCTTTCTTTCTTTCTTCCTTCCTTCCTTCCTTCCTTCCTTCCTTCCTTCCTTCCTTCCTTCCTTTTTTTCTTGTTTGTTTGTTTGCTTGCTTGCTTGCTTTTTTTCCTGTTTGTTTGTTTGCTTGCTTGCTTGCTTGCTTGCTTTTATATGCCGCCCAACTCCCGTGGGACTCAGGGCTTTCATGCCTAAGGCAGGACTAGAACTCCCAGTCTCCTGGTGATTGGCCCAAAGTCACCCAGCCAGCTTTCATGCCTAAGGCGGGACTAGAACTCACCGTCTCCTGGTGATTGGCCCAAAGTCACCCAGCCAGCTTTCATGCCTAAGGCGGGACTAGAACTCACCGTCTCCTGGTGATTGGTCCAAAATCACCCAGCCGGCTTTCATATGCCTAAGGCAGGACTAGAACTCACCGTCTCCTGCTTTCTAGCCTGATGCCGTAACCTGATAAATGGCTCTTTTTATCTTCAGTGTCAAAAGTAGTTTACTCCTCACGATTGTTTTGAACACTGGAAAATTGGAAGCTGCAGGCACATCCAGAGAGATCAAGTTTCAGAAAGGCTGCTTGAAGGCCCTGTGAAAAGAAAATCTCACTAAATATTAATAAATCAATAAAATTTTGATTCTCTCTCACTAGGAATGAGGACATCGAGCTAATTCTCTCAGAAAACAGCTTCGCCGACCCCCAGATGTTGGCGACTCGCTATTTAATGTACCCCGGCTGGCAAGTATCTCCATTCGGCTAAATGTTTGAGCCACTGACTTTTAATATGCATGTACAAGTACAGAGAGTCCTTGACTTAAGAACAGTTAACAGATTAACAGAGTTGGAAGGGACCTTGCAGGTCATCTAGTCCAACCCCCTGCCCAAGCAGGAGACCCTTACATCTGCCTCTACCTAGGATCGAACTCACAACCTCCTGATTGTGAGGCAAGAGCTCTACCTCTAGGTGACAGCAGCTGGGTCTATTTTTGAAAAAAAAAACCAGCCAAAAAACAGCCAAAAAATGGGCCGAAAAAAGCCTCAAAATGGGCTGAAAAAAGACCCAAAAATGGGCCCAAAAAAGGCCTGAAAACGGTGGGCAGGCAGGCGGCTCTTCGGCAATATTCGGTCTATAATACCTTACTGTATGTCAGGCTTTGCAAAATGCACTTTTATTAAGGTAAACGGAGCCTTTTCCCTTTGGGATAAGAATTTTTAGGAATATTTCTTCTCCGCTATTTCCAAAGCTTAATCTCCCTCCCGCGGCCCAGCCCTTTCAGCTCTGCAGGCCAGCACATCTGGAACCCTTCTCACACTGTTTATATGATCGCATGAAGTTGCAAATTTTTGTGTCTGTTCTGTTTTAAGGTGCACATATCTTTAATACGTTCCTTAACCATCTTTTTATTTCAAGAAAAATAACAACTTGCAGCCTAAATTAAGGGCTATTCTCAAGTTGAGACCAAACCAGGCACAGTTAAGCAGAACTATAAATAGTCCTCGACTTACAGCGATTTATTTAGTGACCATTCAAAATTACAACAACCCTGGAAAAGTCCCTTCTGATTGGTCCTTACATTTACGACCATCATGGAAGTCCCACCGTCACATGATCAAAATTCAGGCGCTTGGCAACTGGCATGTACTTATGACAGTTGCAATATGCTGTTGTCATGTGCTCACCATTTGTAACCTTCCCAGATTGTCAATGAGGGAAGCCGGATTCGCTTAACGACTGCATGATTCACTTAACTTCAGAGGTTTGCTTAACAACCGTGGTTAGAAAGGTGGTAAAATGGGGCAAAGCTCACTTAACAACTGTTTTGCTTAGAGATGGAAATTTTGGGCTCGGTTGTGGTCATAAGTCAAGGACTTACTTGTATCACCACCTGTGTAGCAGGGGTGGGTTCCTCCCGGTTCGAACCAGTTCGCACGAACTGGTAGCGACCCGCTGGTGACGTCACCATGACATCACCGGATAGGTCGGTGCTGGTCCGTGGGCGCCGCCATCTTTTTTTGAATTTTTTTTTGAAATTTTTTGAATTTTTTTTCCTTCTGAGCAGAAGCCGAATTCCGGCACTGTGCATGCGGTCGCCATCTTTTTTTCTGTTTAGTGTTTTTTCCCTCGGATTTTTCGTTACTGCGCATGTGCATGCCCACGAGGCATGCCCACACGTCGAGGGAGGGAGGGAGCGAACCGGCAGCGAGGTAAGTTGTTGTTGTTGTTGTTGTTGTTGTTGTTGTTGTTGTTGTTGTTGTTGTTGTTATTATTATTATTATTATTATTATTATTATTATTATTATTATTATTATTATTATTATTATTATTATTATTATTATTATATCGTTCTTATAGGCCGCCCAACTCCCGTAGGACTCACCCCTGCTGTGTAGAATATTATTTAATGCTTTTTTTAACATGCGTGCCAAGCTCAAAGCAGACAACTCCGTACAAAATGTATTTTCTGTGACTACAGCTCTCTTCTTCAGCTGTTTCTCTCTTTAGAAAGCAGAAATTGCCTGCTTTATTAAAATGTTCAAAAACGTAAAATCAGCCTTTAATTCAATTTGCCTGGTTTTCAAAAAGCAATTAGTTATTAAGTGTGAATATTTTCCTTTAAATAGTTAATATTTTTCCCCTCTTTCAGGTTTGATGGGAAATTTAGAGCCGGTTCTGTATTTCCCCCCATGGTCCAAATTTGTGTGTGGTTTAACCGCCCTTTGGAGAAAATGCGCTTTGCAGCCAAATGTAAAGGTAAATTATCAGTTTTTTTAGCTACATGGAGTGTAACGTGAGTGTATTTTATTCTCTGGAATGGCTAACAAGAATATATGGCTGAAACTTATCAGAAGATGCAGCCTCGGTAAGCTTCAGATGAAATAATGTTTACTGTAATTTTTCTGGTTTAAAAACTCCCAAGTAATGTAATTATTTTCACATTTATGTATCTGATCCTAGCATGCTTCTTTTTAAAAAAAGAAATTTTCTTGAAGCAAATTTTTCCCTCAACATTATAAATCCTTGCCACTGTCTTCATTAGGATATAATTTTTTAGCTTGTGCAGAAGTACTTGGTGATAAAAGTGCATGCAATTCAGCTGTATTTCTCTAATTCAGTGTTTCTCAACTTTGGTGACTTTAAGAAGGGTGGACTTCAACTCCCAGAATCCCCCAGCCAGCCGGCTGGGGAATTCTGGGAGTTGAAGTCCACCCTTCTTAAAGTCACTAAGGTTGAGAACTGAATTAGTGGGAGATCAAATTCTCCTTATAAAAAACCCAAAATGATGCTAAATATGCCTTATACCCCCTCAGCCACCCAGGCAGATCAAAAGGGGCAGCTCCTTGATCACATCCTTGTAGCCACCATCTTGAATTTTTTGCCCACGGTGGACACTCGGCCTGACACCCTCTTTGAGGAGAAAAAAATGGCAATCCCACCTTTCTTAAGGTGCCATTGGAAGATAAACTTCTATTGAGATCCAGTTTGATAATACAGCTCAGCTGTGTTCCAGCCAAAGGACCTTCATAATTAGAAATACACGGAAATGGGTGGACTTCAACTCCCAGCATTCCCCCATCAACATGGCTGTCTGGGAATTCTGGGAGTTAAAGTTTTGCCAAGGTTAAGAAACACTGCTCTAATCACGATAATTGTCTTTTCAAACAGCTTTGAAGTCATCTAACAAATCGAGTCCGTTCTCTGGAAACATATACCACATTTTTGGGAAAGTCAAGTTTTCAGGTAACTTGTTTAGCCTCAACCTCACCCCCGTTTCTGAACTATTTTATCCTCGATCTTTGCAGGTGTTACCCACGTACCACTTACTTTCCCTACAGTTCGCAGGCTGTATTTATGGCTGTTTGTAGTGTCCTGCAGTCACTTGACTGCATTTTATGATGGTTTTGCCAAAAACTGGCATTTTTTTCAGATGTTCAGGCAAGTTTGGTCTAGTGGTTAAAGCAGCAGCTAGAAACCAGGAAGGTGTGAGTTCTAGTGCTAATTTAGCCATGAGAGGCAGTTGGGTGACTTTGGGCCGAATCACCAGGAGATGGTGAGTTCTAGTCCCACCTCAGGCATGAAAGCCGGCTGGGTGACTTTTATTTTTATTTATTTATTTATTTGGTAGCTTTTCTATGCCGCCCTACTCCCGCAGGACTCAGGGCGGCGTACAACATTTTATACAAAAACTCCAAACAAAATTATTAAAAGCACTTAAAAACAATTAAAAATATAAATATACACACATCATACATACATGGGGGAGACATCTCAACTCACCCCTGCCTGCAGGAAGAGCCATGTCTTAATGGCTTTTCGGAAGGCCAGCAAGGTGGGGATGGTTCGGATCTCTGGGGGAAGTTGGTTCCAGAGAGCAGGGGCCCCCACAGAGAAGGCCCTCCCCCTAGGCCCCGCCAGTCGGCACTGTTTGGCTGACGGGACCTGGAGGAGACCCACTCTGTGGGACCTAACCGGTCGAAGGGAGGAATGTGGCAGAATGCGGTCCCGGAGATAACCTGGTCCTAAGCCATGTAGGGCTTTAAAGATGATGATCAACACCTTGAATTGTATCCGGAGACCAATGGGCAGCCAATGCAGCTGGCGGAGTATGGGTGTTACGTGGGTGTACCTTGAAACACCCACCACAGCACGCGCAGCTGCATTTTGCACCAGTTGAAGTCTCCGAATACTCTTCAGGGGCAGCCCCATGTAGAGCGCATTGCAGTAGTCCAATCTAGAGTAGTAGTAGACTACTACTCCATGAGTAGAGCCTCCTTCTCCAAGTATGGTCGCAATTGGTGCACCAGGCGAACCTGTGCAAAAGCCCCCCTAGCCACAGCTGTAAGGTGTTGATCTAATTTTAGCTGTGGATCTAGGAGGACTCCCAAATTGCGAACCCGTTCTGAGGGAGTTAATTTTTCTCCCTCAAGAACCAAGGAGGGACAGTTGTCATGGTCCTTAGGAGGCAATATCCAGAGCCACTCAGTCTTGTCGGGGTTGAGTCTAAGTCTGTTCCTCCCCATCCAGATCCTAACGTCGTCCAGGCACTGGCACATCACATCAACCGCCTCCCTGAATTTAGACGGGGTGGTAATGTACAGCTGGGTGTCGTCAGCGTACTGTTGGAAACTCACCCCATGTCTACGGATGATCTCCCCCAGCGGTTTCATGTAAATGTTGAACAGGATGGGTGAGAGGACCGAACCCTGAGGCACCCCATAGGTCAGGGGCCTAGGAGACGACCTCTGCCCACCTGCTAACACCGACTGCATCCTATCAGCGAGATAAGAGGAGAACCACCGCAAAACGGTGCCTCCCACTCCCAACTCGCCGAGACGATGCAGAAGGATACCATGGTCGATGGTATCGAAAGCCGCTGAGAGGTCAAGTAGCACCAGGATGGAGGAGTTACCCCCATCCCGGGCTCGCCAGAGATCATCCATCAGGGCGACCAAGGCGGTTTCTGTGCTGTAACCGCGCCTGAAACCCGACTGATAGGAATCTAGAATCTAGACTTTGGGTTAATCACCAGGAGATGGTGAGTTCTAGTCCCGCTTTAGGCATAAAAACTGGGTGATCTTGGGCCAGTCATTTTCTCTCAGCCCAGCCCACCTCACAGGGTTGCTGTTGTGGTAAAAATCGGAGGAGGAAGGTGTGCTGGATATGTTCGCCGCCCTGAGTCATTTGTAAAAAATAATAAAGGCGGGATATAAACAACTAAATAAATTATAGAAAACTACGGGTATTTATTTTTGCTAGTATTAAGAAGAGATGGGAGCCTCATCAGTCTTGGCCGACGGGACCTTTATGGCTACTGAGTGTGGGGTCTTATACCTGAGAGCACCTGAAGAAACCCCCCCTCACTGAACAAAAGACATCTCCCATTAATAACCCCCCCCCTCCCCTTTCGCCGTTTCTTTGACGCAGATTCTGACCGGATGGTTGAAGTATGTCATCACGCATCTTCCAACACCTTAAACCTGGTACCTGTCCAGGAGGGGCCCCTCCCCTCCCCTCCTGATTCCAGAACTGAGAACCGGGACTATTCTGGATCTCAGGAATGTTTCCTGGTCTTTGTGGGATGCTCCCTCAAAGAGGACGACATAAAAGACTGGCTGAGGCAAACGGCCAAACAGGTGAGTCTCTCTGCCGGATTCCTCTGAGGGGCGGGGGGAGAAGGGTTATCTTCCACTCCTTAGGAAACTACAGGTAGTCCTCAACTTACGACCACAATTGAGGCCAAAATTTATGTTGCTAAGTGAGAAAATTCGTTAAGTGAGTTTTGCCCCATTTTACGACTTTTCTTGCCACGTTTGTTAAGTGAATCACTGAAGTTGTTTAAACTAGTAACACGGTTGTTAAGTGAATTCCCTGTTGAATTTGCTTGTCAGCAGGTCGCAAAAAGGGGATCACGTGACCCCCCCGGGAATGCTGCGACTGTCATAAATGTGAGTCATTTGTCAAGCATCCGAATGTAAATCACGTGACCATGAGGATGCTGCAACGGTGTGAAAAATGGTTGTAAGTCACAGTTTTCAGTGCCATTGTAACTCTGAACTAAGCAACTCACTTAACTGTCTTGCTTAGCAACAGAAATTTGGGGATTAATTGTGGGTCAAGGACTACATAGAACATAGAATAAGAGTTGGAAGGGACCTTAGAGGTCATCTAGTCCAACCCCTTGCTCAAAGAGGAGACCCTTCTGGACAAATGGTTGTCCCATCTCTTTTTAAAAACTTCCAGTGATGGAGCACCCACAACTTCTAGTGGCAAGCTGTTCCACTGGTTAATTGTCCTCACCATTAGGAAATTTCTCCTTAGTTCTAGGTTGCTTCTCTCCTTGGTTAGTTTCCATCCGTTGCTTCTTGTCCTGCCTTTTGGGGCTTTGAAGAATAAAGTGACCCCCTCTTCCTTGGGGCAGCCCCTCAAACATTGGAACACCGCTATCATGTCACCCTTAGTCCTTCTCTTCATTAAACTAGACATACCCAATTCCTGCAACTGTTCTTCGTCTGTTGTAGCCTCCAGCCTATTTTCTTCACTCTTTCCAGAATCTCAACATCTTTTTTTTTACATTGTGATGACAAAAATTGGATGCAGTATTCCAAGTCTTTGTTGTTAGTTGCGAAGTCGTGTCCGACCCATCGCGACCCCATGGACAACGTTCCTCCAGGCCTTCCTGTCCTCTACCATCCTCTGGAGTCCATTTAAGCTCACGCCGACTGCTTCAGTGAGTCCATCCATCCACCTCGTTCTCTGCCGTCCCCTTCTTCTTTTGCCCTCAATATTTCCCTGCATTAGGCTCTTCTCCAGCGAGTCCTTCCTTCTCATTAGGTGGCCAAAGTATTTGAGTTTCATCTTCAGGGTCTGGCCTTCTAAAGAGCAGTCAGGGTTGATCTCCTCTAGGACTGACCGGTTGGATCGCCTTGCAGTCCAAAGGACTCGCAGGAGTCTTCTCCAGCACCATAGTTCAAAGGCCTCAATTCTTTGGCGCTCAGCCTTCCTTATGGTCCAACTTTCACAGCCATACATTGCAACTGGGAAAACCGTAGCCTTGACTATACGCACTTTTCTTGGCAGGGTGATGTCGCTGTTTTTTAGTATGCTGTCTAGATTTCTCATAGCTTTCCTCCCCAGGAGCAAGTGTGGTCTTACTAAGGCTTTATAAAGTATCTATGAGCATGACGTATGTATGAATTGTGTATAAACATAAAGTACACTTTATGAACTTTATTCATGCATGTACGTATGAACGTGTCACGTAGTGAATATTGTCAGTTGTATGTCTGTGCAGGGTGATGCACCCCTATCCTAATATTATGGTACATTCCAATATAAGCAGAACACGTGATATGATGTGTGCGCATGTGTGCATTCCTAAACCACCATTAATTCTCTTCTGCCTTAGCTGTTGACCTGAACGGTCATGTTTTCTTAGCAAAATGTAGTTTATTCAGGATTTATTGTTTTTGTAACGAAATAAATATTTTCTATTAGACTTTTAATCTCGGATTTATTTCTAACTGTCTGAATTCCAAGAAAAGATCTAAATCGCCTCTTTGAGATATTTATTCTCACCTCAACAGAACATATATATAGAACATAAAGTACCGTATTTTTCGGAGTATAAGACGCACCTTAGTTTTTGGGGAGGAAAATAGGGGAAAACAATCTGCCTACCAGGTATTCATCTGGCTAGCATCCTTAGTCTGGTCAGCTTCAGCACATTATTTTATCTCCTGGTTAGGACTTAAAAAAACCTTCTTCTGAGAGAGTAACAATGAAAGAGCCTGCAAGCCAGTAAGAGCTGGGAAGATCGTTAGCACCTGGTTAGGGCTAAAAAGAAAACTTATTCGGAGCAGCTTCAGCACATTATTTTATCTCCTGGTTAGGGCTGAAAAAAACCTTCTTCGGAGAGAGTAACAATGAAAGAGCCTGCAAGCCAGTAAGAGCTGGGAAGATAGTTAGCACCTGGTTAGGGCTAGAAAACAACTTATTTGGAGCAAGTAGAGCAATGGAAAAAAACCCTGCAAAGACTTAGGGCTGGAAAAATATTCTTCTGAGAGAGTAACAGTGAAAAAGCCTGCAAGGTAAGAGCTAGGAAGATCTGTTAGCACCTAGTTAGGGCTGGAAAAAAAAAAGCTACATTCGAAGTATAAGACGCACCCAAATTTTCAGCCACTTTTAGGGAGGAAAAAGGTGCGTCTTATACTCCAAAAAATACGGTATGTATGAACTATGGAACGATGAACAACTCAGTGCTCTTGCTAGATATTTGCCATCAGCTGAATTTTCCAATTTGTCTTCCAAGGCAGATCCACGTCTTTCTCTTGAAGGGCATCTAAGTGAGGTATTTTGGCTCTAGAAGCTAGAGAACCTGCCCACATTGCAACGAAATGCATTCAGTTATGAATTTCACCGCAGACTGATTTTCAAATCTGAGCTCCTGACTGCAACGTCTGGTTTGATACCACTGCTGTCATTGCAAACTTGCTTTGATAAGAGATCTTACCTGGATTAAGGATTCCGGATTTTATTTGCAAATGTGGCTCAAGAGAAATCTTGTTATATAAAGATAATTTGCATTCACTCCTCGCCTAGAGAACAGCGACAATAGAGCCACAGTGACTTCAACTTTTCCTGCTGCCACCAAACCCTGGTGCCCTTTTGCTTTTCTCGTGGGCTTCAAGATATCTGTCGGGGTGAGCTAACCTCGATTCTCCCGATGACCGAGTGCACGGTGGCAGGCAAAAGTCACAGAGAGTCAGTTCTCACAGTCACAAAACAACCAGCTAGATAGCAGATCCGACCTTTGCAGAAATAAGGGACAGATGGGAAGAGAGGATTCACGCAGAAAGAGGGCCGGGCCACCAGTTCCATAGGGTGGACCAGAGGGGGGGGGGGAAGCAGAAAAAGGTCTGAAGACCAATTCTATAAATAGGGCTTGCTTTTCAAACACAGCAGTAGCTGGAATTCTTTCAATGTGGCCTTCCAACTTTTCTTTTATATGTATAACCAAGAAGAAGTGCTTAGATAATTACTAGTTAGTGAGATTGGTTCTGGGCCTAAATGCATAGCCTCACACATCATAACCAAGAAAGGTTTGGGTATGTGTCCGTACATAGATGTCCACCCACAGATCCATATATATATATATATATATATATATATATATATATATATATATATATATATATATATATATGTATATGTATATGTATATGTATATGTATATGTATATGTATATGTATATGTATATGTATATGTATATGTATATGTATATGTATATATATATATATATATATATATATATATATATATATATATATATATATATATATATATATATACACACACACACACACACACACACACCTATAAATAATAAAGTATATAACTGAATCTGTGAACTAGAAGAGAAGAGAAGAGAATATAGATAGAAGAGAAGAGAAATACAATACAATACAATACAATACAATCACTGTTCCCTCTAAGGTGCGCGGCCGCGCACGTGATGGGAGAATGCCACGCAGAGGTTTCTAACTTCCGCCCGGCATTTTCTAATTGCAGAGGCTGCGCGGCTGCGCACTGCCGCACGCCATTTTCTAATTTTACAGGGAACATTCAATACAATAATTTAATTTTAATTTAATTAATTTAATTTAATTTAATTTAATTTAATTTAATTTAATTTAAATGCAATACAATGCAATACAATACAATACAATACAATACAATACAATACAATACAATACAATACAATACAATACAATACAATATGTTAAGTAAATCTGGCTTCCTCATTGACTTCGCTTGTCAGAAGGTCACAAAAGGGGATCACATGATCCCAGGGACACTGTGACCGTCATAAATATGAGTCAGTTTTCAAGCGTCTGAATTTTGTCACTTGACTATGGGGATGCTGCAATGGTCATAAGTGTGAAAAATGGTTGTAAGTCACTTTTTTAAGTACCATTGTAACTCTGAACGGTCACTAAGCAAGCTGTTGTAAGTCAAGGACTGCCTGTATGTGTATTTATGTCTCTGTGTGTATATGTATAGACATAAACATGCACACACATGCATGTGCATGTGCATGTGCATGAAGCATATACCATGTGCTTCTTAACTCTTAGTGTTAATAGAATAAGAGAGTTGGAAGGGACCTTGGAGGTCTTCTAGTCCAGTGATGGCGAATCTTTTCGGCACCGAGTGGTGAAAAGGTTGTGCAGAAACATTGTGAATGTGTGCATCCGCTCCGGAAAAGCCGAACTTCCGGGTTCTAGGGCGTATGCGTGCCCAAAGATCAGCTGGGCAGTGCGCATGTGCAGGCCAGTTTTCTGCATAGCTGCGCGCAAAGGGATCGCGTTCTGGAAAAGCCAAACTTCTGGGTTCTAACACGCATGCGCACCCGATAATCAGCTGGCCAGCCCGCATGCGCAGGCCAGTTTTCGGCACTGTCACGCGCATGAAGGGATCACGCTCCGGAAAAGCCAAACTTCCAGGTTCTGGCACACATGCGCACCCGACAATCAGCTGGCCGACACACATGCACACACCGGTTTTTGGCACTGCCACACACGCAAAGGACAGCTGATCATCGCGCACGCATGCGCGCCAGAAACTCGGAAGACAAACGGGCAAGGCTGCGCATGCTGGGCAACATGGCTTCACGTGCCACTTTGGGCACGCATGCGATAGGTTCGCCATCACGGTTCTAGTCCAACCTCCTGCTCAAGCAGGAGACCCTCTACCATTTCAGACAATTTGTTGTCCAGTCTCTTCTTAAAAACCTCCAGTGATGGAGCACCCACAAGGTCTGGTGGCAAGTCGTTCCACTGGTTAATCATTCTCACTGTCAGGAAATTCCTCCTTAGTTCTAGGTTGCTTCTCTCCTGGATTAGTTGCCATCCATTGCTTCTTCTCCTGCCTTCAGGGGCTTTGGAGAGTAGACATTGAAGAGCAGAAATATGTTTTATATTAGATTGTGTTAAGGATTGAAAACGGGCATAGTTCTATAGGTTAAAAAGCAAAGCAGAAAGTGCCATTATCTGCATTTCTGTGCCGCACACACACACACATCTTAAAATTCAAACCCACACAGTCTAGCTATGTAGCCATCCAGTTCGCACATTAAAGAGATTCTTAGGAAGCTTGACATTTAAAAGCATCTTAAAATTCATAAACCGCCACAATCCGCATCCGTGATTCACATAATTAATGTGTATCGGTTCTCAACATCGCATGAAAATCGATTTCTGGAACATTTCATCAGATGTAATGCTTGATTTCTGGGTCTTTGATATACAATGCCAAATCGTTTAAAAATGTATCAGGCTGTCAAATGTAAGCATCAATCTAGCTTGTCATTTATAAAACATTTTTCTTCCTCTTCTCATGATATGAATTCTTCATCAGAGAAAAAAGTTAGTTGGTTTAAGCCAACCACAATCCTGGATGATACGCAGTTGGCAATGAATCCTTATAACGAAATACAGCATTAATGTATACAAACTTAACAAAAAACAGCATATGAAATGTGTATCAATAGAATAGAATAGAATAGAATAGAATAGAATAACAGTTCAATAGTGTGAACACAGTTTATGGTTGAATGAACATAAAACATAAAACAATAGAGTTGGAAGGACCATTGGAGGTCTTCTAGTCCAACCCCTTGCTTAGGCAGGAAATCCTACACCACTTCAGACAAATGGTTATCCAACATCTTCTTAAAAACTTCCAGTGTTGGAGCATTTACAACTTCTGGAGGCAAGCTGTTCCACTGATTAATTGTTCTAACTGTCAGGAAATTTCTCCTTAGTTCTAAGTGGTCGCAAGAGTGAAAAACAGTCATAAGTCACTTTTTTCAATGCTGTTGTAACTTCTAACAGTCACTAAATGAACAGTTGTAAGTGAAGGACTACCTGTAATTATTCTCACTGACAGGAAATTTCTCCTCAGTTCTAGGCTGGGTGTCTCCTTGATTAGTTTCCATCCGTTGCTTCTTATCCTGCCTTTCAGTGCCATTGTAACTGCGAACGGTCACTAAATGAATAGTTATAACTTGAGGACTTACCTGTGTCCTTGTTGGATTTCATGTTTGTGCATTCTAAGTATTTTATATTTAACCTTTCTTTCCCAAATTCTTCCTCTTTCCATCCACATATCACGGATCGTTAATGTAAGAGCAGAAACCCCTGATTATCTGTTTTGTGGATGATGGTTTGTTTGGTGGATGATGGCTTAAGTTGCTCAAACCAAATAATCGCTCCTAAATTATACCCTACATCCGTGGTGGCGAACCTATGGCACGCGTGCCAGAGGTGGCACGTGGAGCCATAGAAGCCGGCACGTGAGGGTTGCCCACCGGCAAACCGGAAGTGCGAAAAAACGCACTTCCGGTTTGCCGGTGTGCTGTTTTTTGCACTCCGGAGGGTTCAGGGAAGCTCCCTGAAGCTCCGGAATGCAAAAAACTACAAAACGGACAAACCGGAAGTGCGAAAAAACGCACTTACCGGCAAACCGGAAGTGCGTTTTTTCGCACTTCCGGTTTGCTGGTTTCGTCGTCCCAGGCTCCGGTAAGCCTTTGCGCGGGGGTGGGGGGGTTTGCGCATGCGCAGGGGGCAGCATGGGGGGGGGTGTTGTGCGCATGCGTGGGGGGGAGGGAATGGGTGTGGGCATGCGAGCGCGCGCGAGCGCCCCCCCTTTTTGGCACGCAAGCCGAAAAAGGTTCGCCACCACTGCCCTACATTTATCCGACCTTATTTTTTTTTCCATTTGGGTTTTAAATAAGCTAAACTGGCTTTTTCTTTCTCTCACCCAAACCCAGAAACCGCAAAGAAAAGCTTTGAAGACTCGGGGCCTGTTGACGTCCCAGGAGATCAAGAACATTCACGTAAGTGAGCAAAACGGCTCCTGGGCAGGAGCAGCTGAGAAAGGAGAGCCAAGCAAAAAGTATCGATCCATCCATCAGAATAGAGCTGGAAGGGACCTTGGAGGTCTTCTAGTCCAACCCCCTGCTCAAGCAGGAAACCCTATACCCGTGATGGCGAACCTATGGCATGCGTGCCACCTCAGCCATATCTGAGGGCATGCGAGGCTTTGCCCTATGTCAGCTCCAGTGCGCATGTATGCGCTGGCCAGCTGATTTTCGGCCTTCTGGAGGCCGGGGTGGAGGCCATTTTCACTCTCCCCAGGCTTCAGGAAAGCCTCCGGAGCCTGTGGATGTCGAAGAACGGGCCCAATGGGCCTACCGGAAGTTCAGAAATGAACTTCCGGTAGGCCCATTGGGCCCTTTTTTGCCCACCCCAGGCTTCAGGAAAGCCTCCTAAAGCCTGGGGAGGGTGAAAAATGTCCCAACGGGCCTACCGGAAGTCCAGAGGCTTCAGTGAGGCCTGTGTGCATGCGCGGGGGGGCAGCACTGGGGGGTTGTGCGCGCATGCGTGGGGGGGAGGGCATTGCATTATGGCTGTGGGCACGCACATGCATGCTATCACGCGCACATGCACCCTTTTGGCACCCAAACAAAAAAAGGTTTGCCATCACTGCCCTATACCATCCCAGACCAATGGCTGCCTTATCTCTTCTTAATAACTTCCAGTGTTGGAGCATTCACAACTTCTGGTGGCAAGCTGTTCCACTGGTTAATTGTCCTCACTGTTAGGAAATTTCTTCTTAGTTCCAGGTTGCTTCTCTCCTGGATTAGTTTCCATCCGTTGCTCCTCCTGCCTTCTGGTGCTTTGGAATATAAAGTAGATAAAAGTAGATTACGGACATAAGGAAGACAGCCAAGTCTTCATTTCGACTGGAGTCACGACTCCATGGACTGTGCAGCTGTGTTTTGTCTTCTCTTGTCCCTTCTGTCTTTATTTATTATTTAATTTAATCTGCTAAACTAAAAGGCAGAATGCTCTCCCCTCCTTTGGCTGAACATTTGCACTTTGCACATGCTCTTCCTCTGAGTAGGGTCTCCTGCTTGAGCGGGGGGGGGGGGGGGTTGGATTAGATGACCTACCAGGTCCCTTCCAACTCTGTTAATCTGTATCTAAGAGTTGTGTCTTTGACTTACAACCATTCATTTAGTGACCGTTTGAACTTACAATGGCACTTACGAGAGTCTTTCACACGACCATTGGAGCATCCCCAGGGTCACATGATCAAAATTCGGACGCTTGGCAACTGACTTGTATTTATGACAGTTGCAGTGTCCCGGGATCGTGTAAAACCAATTTTTTGTGACCTTCTGACAAGCAAAATCAATGTGGAAGCCAGATTCACATAACAACCGAGTTATTAGCCAAACAACTGCAGTGTTCACTTAACAACTGTGGCAGGAAAGGTCGTAAAACGGGGCGAAACTCACTTAACAAATGCTTACACTAAGCAACAGAAATTTTGGGCTCAATTGTGGTCGTAAGTTGAGGACTACCTCTACTTGGCCTCTTCTGCTGGGGCTAGTACTAAGGGGACTGTTTTTGTGTGTGTTGTTGGTTTACAAGACTCAGGTTCTAGACAAGCTAATCCTAATTTATTTATATTTTTATTTATTAAAGTTTTATGCCAGCTATCTTCCCTATAAGGCAACTCTGGCCGGTTTACTGGCTATAGAACAAATTGAAAAATGATCAAAATATATTAAAATGTTAAAACTGTGAATATTTAAAAAATTTAAATATACATTTTGGGACTTGCAGTGGGAGTGTGTTTTATGGATACCACCCTCAGCAAAATCTCTTTCTGAATTCCAGGTAAAACGGCACCTCGATCCACTTCCAGCTGGCTATTTCTACAACGGGACCCAGTTTGTGAATTTCTTTGGAGACAAGATGGATTATCATCCATGTATCTTTTGTTATACGCAGTGTGTTTTGCAGCCTTCATTCATTCATTATTTTATTTATATCTCACCTTTATTATTTTTTATGAATAACTTAAGGTGATGAACATACCTCATACTCTTTCCTCCTCCTGTTTTTCTCACAAACTCTGGCTTAGGCTTGAAAGAGTGTGATTGGCACAAAATCACCCCGTGAGCTTTCACACCTAAAGCAGGACTAGAACTCACCGTCTCCTGGTGATTGGCCCAAACTGGGGGCTCAATTGTGGTCGTAAGCCGCGCACTACAGGTAGTCCTCGACTTACAATAGTTGATTTAGTGACCGTTCAAAGATAACAACGGCACTGAAAATAGCGACTTACAATCATTTTTCACACACAGACCATTGCAAGCCTCCCTGCTGTCACGCGACTTACATTCGGAATGCTTGACAACTGACTCATATTTATGACGGTTTCAGTGTTCAGGAGTCATTTTGCGGCCTTCTGACATGCAAAGTCAACGGAGAACCCAGATTCACTTTACAACCAAGTTACTAATTTAACAACTGCAGTGATTCCCTTAAAAAATGTGACAAGGAAAGGTGTTCTGACCCAGCTCCCCAAACATGACAAACACTCTGTATTTTAAATCAAAGATTCCTTTATTAGTAGTGCCAGCAGCCCCGGCAAAAGGTTTCTCTCTCACCGCAGGCTAACAAAGCCATCTGGCCGTCCGGCCACCTATTCATCTCCACCCCCTGCCTTTTGTCCCTCGAGATAGGGTGGGACTTCGCTAGCAGCGGTGGCTCTTCCGTCCCAAGGACCGGCCCATAGATTTCCACTGCTCTCCTCTCCTCTGCCTTCTGCACATCCATGCGTCAAGCATTGGACCCAGCTGTTCCTCCTCTTCCCCATCAGCCACCTCCAGACCTGGGGGCTGTTGATTCTCCATCTGAGGGCTGACGGACAGCTCCATTCCCTCTTCCCCCTCGGAGCTCTCAGGTTGCCTTGATGCTGACCCTGACTCCCACGCCTCCTCCTTCTCCTCCTCTGATTCGGCTACTGGAGGGGCCGATGGCCAACAGGCCACAAAGTTATAAATGGGACAAATTCACTTAAGAAATGTTTCACTTAACAGCATAAATCTTTGGCTCAATTGTGGTCGTAATACCAGCATTATTTGTAGTCCCTTTTAGTTGTTGTTCAAGTTCTTCCCGAAAATCCTTCCCCCCCCCCTTCTCCTTAACAGTTTCATCCCAGTAATGGACCAGTTCATGAACGATTACTTGGAAGAGGCGAACCGAGAGATTGAAAAGTACAACAGAGAACTGGATGAACAGGAATACCACGATCTCTTCGAGCAGAAAACCTAAGCCGGGAGCCACGTGCGGTACAGAAAAAGTCCCAGAGACCTTCTTTACATTCTGAAAATTAATTTGTCACCAAGAAAACATCTTGTTTCATCTTCGCTAGCTTTACAGCTGGTTTGGTTTTTCTTTTTTTTCTTTTTTTAATATTTAAATTGCATTCACATTAGCTTGGCACCTTAAAATGTGATAACGGTCCCAGTAATATTTGTGGGCGGGCGTATTTCCAAATTTGTTGTCCGAGTAATCTAGAGCAAAGTAATGGAAAAGCGATGTTGGGGTTTTTCATTTCAAGCATTTACGGAGCTGTATTTCCTCTGTCATTGAGATGGTCCTTCATGTTGCTTTTCTGATATTTCCCAAAACACTTTTGCTTAGGTTTAGTGACCGAGATAATTGGGGTCTGTGACTGTTTGGCAGCCCTGCTTATTCCTGAGGGAAACGCATCTGAAAAGGCTGATTTCGGGCCCTAACCCCAAAGCGAAATGTAAATGATCTTAAGAGCTGCCCCAAACCGACATATCGTGGTTTGAAGGTGTTCCTAAAGCGAGAAATGAGGGAACGTGCCTATTTTTAAAGGCTGCTACTAACCGACATGGCGGTTTGGTGGTATTCCCAAAGCGAGAAATGGGGGAATACAAGTGATCTTGACAGTGCCTCAAACCAACATATCCTGGTTTGAAGATGTTCCTAAAATGAAAAATGTGGGAGCACAAATAATCTTGACGGTGCCCCAAACCAGCATGTCATGGTTTGAAGATGTTCCTAAAACGAGAACTGGGGGGGACATACTTGTCCTTAGGGACTTCTGCTAACCAACATCGTGGTTTGATGGTGTTCCCAAAGCGAGACGTGAGGGAACACAAGTGATCTTGACAGTGCCTCAAACCAACATATGATGGTTTGAAGATGTTCCCAAAGCGAGAAATTAGGGAACACAAATGATCCTGGCGGTGCCTCAAACCAACATATGATGGTTTGAAGATAATTCTAAAGTGAGAACTGAGGGAACACAACTGTCCTTAAGAGCTGCTACTAACCAACATGGTGGTTTGGTGGTGTTCCCAAAGCGAGAAAGGGGGAATACAGTTCTTAACATTTGCCCCAAACCAACATGTTGTGGTTTGAAGATGTTCTCAAAGCGAGAAATGGGGGAACATTCCTGTCCTTAAGGGCAGCTACTAACCAACATGGTGGTTTGGTGGTGTTCCCAAAGCGAGAAATTGGGGAACACAAATGATCTTGACAGTGCCTCAGACTAACATATCATGGTTTGAAGATGTTCCCAAAGCGAGAAATGAGGGAACACAAGTGATCCTGGCGGTGCCTCAAACCAACATATGATAGTTTGAAGATGTTCCTAAAGCAAAAAATGGGAACATGCTTGTCCTTAAGGACTGCTACTAACCAACATGGTGGTCTGGTGGTGTTCCCAAAGCGAGAAATGAGAGAACACAAATGATCTTTAGATCTGCTCCAGACCAACATTTGAGGGTTTGAAGATGTTCCTAAAGTGAGAACTGAGGGAACACAACTGTCCTTAAGAGCTGCTACTAACCAACATGGTGGTTTGGTGGTGTTCCCAAACGAGAAATGAGGGAACACAAATGTTCCTGACAGTGCCTCAAACCAACATCTCATGGTTTGAAGATGTTCCCAAAGCGGGAACTGAGGGGACACATCTGTCCCTAAGAGCTGCTACTAACCAACATGGTTTGGGGGTGTTGCCTAAGCGAGAAATTGGGTAACACAAATGAACTTGACAGTGCCTCAAACTAAAATATGATGTTTTGAAGATGTTCCCAAAGCGAGAAATGAGGGAACACAAATTATCCTGGCGGTGCCTCAAACCAACTTATGATGGTTTGAAGATGTTCCCAAAGCGAGAAATGAGGGAACACAAATGATCCTGCCGGTGCCTCAAACCAACATATGATGGTTTGAAGATAATCCTAAAGTGAGAACTGAGGGAACACAACTGTCCTTAACAGCTGCTACTAACCAACATGGTGGTTTGGTGGTGTTCCCAAAGCGAGAAGTAAGGGAACACAAGTGATCGTGACAGTGCCTCAAACCAACATAATGATGGTTTGAAGATGTTCCTAAAGCGAGAAATGGGGGAACATAACCTGTTTTTAACCAGATATGGTAATGACCAATGTGGCGGATTGGTTGGTGTTCCTAAGCCAAGAAATAGGCGAATACCTTTGTTCCTACGAACCACAGCTAACCAACATGGTGGCTTGGTTAATATTCCTGTAGCGAGAAATAGGGGAATGCAATCAATCTTGAGCCCAAACCAACATTTGAGGTTTTTGGAGATGTTCCTCAAGGGACAAATGAGGGGACAAAGCTGTTCTTAAGGACTACTACTAACCAACATGGCAGCTTAGATGACGTTCCTAAAACGAGAAACGGAGGAACACAAATATTCTTAAGACAGCTGCTGCCCCAAACCCACAAGTAACAATGTGAAGATAAGTACAAAATAGAGTATATTTCTACATTAAGCAGTGGAGAAGGTTTGCATTCTTAAAGAATGCTCGAAATTAACACATTCTGGTTTCTAAACTGCCCTTAAAAGCAAAAACTGGGGGAACGTAAATATTCTTGCAGGCTGCCCTCCAAAATAGCCTATGCCTTTGAATTCCCCCCCAAAAAGTATTCCATGAAGCTGCTCCTAAGCAACCCAGTGAGATTGGCAGCAAGTATCCTAATTTTGATAACCCTCTTCTAAAGAAATGCCAGCTACACATTAAAATGCAGGCTGTGTTGAAACAGAAACAAGCCGATCCATTTCATTCCGAGAAATGATCCCTCAAATGTTCTGCAAAGAAAAATCATTTGATATTTACCTCTTAGGTCCGTGATGGCAAACCTATGGCACGTGTGGGCATGCGCACTGGCCAACTGGTCTTCGCAGGCACCGGAGCGCCTGAAAAACAGCCTGAAAACGCCCCCAAAAACAGGCTGTTTTTCGGACCAAAAATGGCCAAAAATCAGACATGCGCAAACCGGCCAGCTGGTCTTCGTGTTTCCGGCTCTCCGGCGCACGCGCATTCCGGTTTGGGCACTTGCTGCCGAAAAGGTTCGCCATCACTCTCTGAGGTCGATTAATTAATTCATTTTTTTCCCCTGGAAATAAAGTCCAGGTTGATCTAGAACAGACAAGCTTTGGAATATTTTATGGTGGCTTCTTAACTTTGAGTTCCGTAGGACGTCTGCAAGGAATAAAGTGGTTTCCTTCCAACCGAAAGCTTGGCGGTTCCTGGTGAAATCCACGCGTGAAGCTTTCCGTTGTCAGCCTGAAAAAGGCCCCTCTTACAGACGAATAGAGTGTCCTTATGAGAATTGTGAATTTTATCTATGCATGGTTGTAACCTAGTTATTCTTCAGACGTAACTGATAGTGCCTGGTAGGAATAACGTAGCTAGGAGTTGTTTAAGGAGGAGCAACGTGGCTGTAACAGGTGAAAAGGTGTTTTGGGAGATTCTAAGGTGATTCTCACCATTTCCCCAGGAATCGTAGTGCAGGTTTTAGCACAAAACGCATTGCAATTCCAGAGTTATCCCAGCTGAGTTATATCTCTCCAAAGTGGGACACATCCAGAAAGGTGAAATTATCCAATGAGATGGTGATTCTCAAAACACCTTGGGCTTCTCCAGAGCTTCCTAGGGAGAACCGGTGGAGAATTTTTGCCCGTCCGGCCACATTTACAGAAGGCTCCATTTTTTGCTTAGCATAGTTTGTCTAACGATCCGCGAAGCCATATATATATATAACCTTGTTGCTACCCAGCGTCTGGAAGCGGAGACAAAGGCAGCTTAGCCTGGTTTGTCTCCGCTTCCGCGTTGATAAGGAGAGTAGGTTTTAAGTGCAATTGTTACGAATGGAATAGGTTTGCGACATTGAAAGCTCTGCTGAACTCTGAAACACACACACAGACAAAAAAATTCTCCAAGGCTGTGTTTTTTCAAGCTTGGGGACGAAGATGGGTGGACTTCAACTCCCAGAATCCCCCAGCCAGCAAAAGCTTTGCTGGCTGGGTGATTCTGGGAGTTGAAGTCCACCCATCTTCAAGTCCCCAAGCTTGACAAACATTGATCCAAGGATCGCATTAAACACAGTCTTTCACCCACACAAACCACGTAGGCGTGAAGGCAACACAACAGCGTCCACCATGTGTCTGGCTGCTCCAAAATCCACACCCATCAGCAGTCCGCGCACGGTGCTTTTCAGAACAGCTAATCGTCCCATGGGTCTCAGTTTCCCATTGCATAGGAAACTTTTCTTGCTCGTTGGACTGGACCCAGTGTCCGTCACCAACGGTGCCCTGATCACATCTGGCAAGTCAAGAGCTGTAGGGTGTGCTTGTAACCAGCACCGGGCATCACCATTGCAAAGACCTAACAATGCCCGTGTTCAGGAGTGGTATTCACTTACCTTCCCTACCGGTTCGCAAAGCCTTCTGCGCATGCGCGCAGCCTCGAAAACGTGGATAAATGGGACGTGATTACATCTGGGCGGGTGGGCGGGGCCACCCGCAGTCAGCGCTACCGGTTCGCCCGAACCGGATAGAACCGGTTGAATCCCACCTACGCTCGAGTTCCTTGGCTTTCCTTAAGCTAAGCCAGATGTTCTCTTTCTGCCCCGAATAAGTTGACCCTCCGGTGGTCCAATCCCGACACAGAACGAGGGATTTTCAGGGGGCGGAACAGGTTTCTTCCATGCGCGTCTCCGGGAGTCCCCATTGGCGACCCTTTCTGTTGTGGGCCCTTTCTGTTGTGGGTTGCGTTAAGTCGTGCGAAAAGCAAGCCAGCTTTGCGCAGCTGAGTCTCCACCGTTTAGCAGAAGCTGGAAGCAAAGGCGCGGTAGAGAGGGATGTATTTTGTACTGCATGCAAAATAGAAGAAATTTTTTTAAAAAAAAAAATAAATAAATCACCGTATTTTTACATTCAAGACCTTCCACCATCTCGGTACTCCGTGAATAATTCTCTCTCTTTTTGGATAGAGATCTTTTTAATTTTTTTGTTTCGTTACCTCAACTCGGTTGATCTTGGAACTGTGATTTACAATTGTGGTTTTTCTCCCCTCCTAAACTGGGTAGGGTAGGGCGAGGAGGATTAAATCGCCAAAACAATTTCTGAAGCTGTGATGACGAGGGTCCTGTCCGAGACATACGAGTGCCTTTTTTTTTTTTCGGCGCCGTTGATAAACGCCGACGATCAGGACACCTGGATGACGTCACGGCCCTTAATTCTCGCACCCTCTTTTGAAGGGAAGAAGAAAAAAAACCATTTGGTGGAAGGACTCTGAACTTAGCAAAGCATATTTAGCACAGATATATAGTTAGGCTCTGTTTGGTGTTCTTTTAAAGAATGAAATCTCCAAACTCTTTGAGGACTGAAATAAATAATAAATGGATAAATACTTGATCCTGTCGGGAATTTGAAGACAATTGTGCGGGTTTTTTTTTCCCCCCGTTAGAAATTGCTTCAACAGACCGACAGCGTTTTTATTAAGGGGGGGAACTAATTTTCTTTATTTTATGATATATATATATATATATAGAAATATATATTTTAAGGGGAATGGCAGGGTTTATAGACATTTAATTGGGGAGGGCACAGAAAATTAGCCTGCTGTAGAAAAAAAAACACAAACACACACAGACACACACACACACACTCTGAAAAAGCGTCCCTTCTGGAGCTGCAAACACTCCCCATCCAAAGTGCTATTACAGGCTTTCTCGGGTTACCGCGGCTCCCCGAGATTTTTGGGGTCCTCTCCGTCGGCGGAAGGGCCAGAGTTGAGTCCTCAAGGAGTTTCCGTGCTTGCTGACTTCCCATGTAGCCGTTTGTGTGAATTTTTTTTTCCTATCGACACGAGGATGAGTGTGGTCAGAAGTCGCTGAAGTTATACGGGGAGGGTGGGTGGGTGGGTGGGCAGATTGCAAACTTGAGAGAGCGGCAGGCTTACAGCCCCCCCAACTTTGCTGCTGGAATAAAAACGGGGAAACATCTGGAGACTGTGGACACTGGGTCGGGGCCGCCTCTGCCGTTCGTTACGGCGGACGGGCAAACTTTCCGCTGGGCGAAATGGCAGCGATGCGGCCAGGCATTTTGGGTGACACCGGGGTACCTCATCAAACACGGCTGTCGTCATCCACCTTCTTGACCAGTGTTTCTCAACCTTGGCAGTTTGAAGATGTGTGGACTTCAACTGCCAGAATTCCACAGCCAGCAACGCTGGCTGGGGAATTCTGGGAGTTGAAGTCCACACATCTTTAAACTGCCAAGGTTGAGAAACACTGGTCTAGTCCCCGCTTCCTTTTTTTTCGACCCAAGCCCCCTTTCGATTTTCAGCAGCATCAACTGGGGGGGGGCCTTAAGCGTTGCCCGAAATTGTCTTCTGAATTTTTTTAAAAAAATCATTTTTCCTGAATTTTGCACAGCCGATAAGCTCTCGAATCCCCTCCGGGTTGTTAGTTAGGGGATTAGGGGAAGGATAAGACATAAAACTGTGAGTTTCTTAGAACGGCATTGCTAAATCTACTTTTAGATGATTTAAAAACGTACCTCAGAAAACTAGTAAGAAACTAGCCTGTTGTGACCGACTACGCTAACCGTTGTCTTTTCTTTTCTTTTTTTTTTAACCCGGTGCCAAAATGGAAAGTTTCATACTAGTTTTGCAAGACTCTGTCAAAATGTGTTATTTTTACAAAAAACTCTACTGTAACTTCAGTTAAACTGAAAACGTGTGATTGAAGCTTTTTGGGCTTATCTGTATTTATTACACAACTTGATTCCGTAAATATATAAAAGTACTTCTGCCTTTATTTTTGTATTATTTTACACGTTTATACTGGCTGTTTGTGATGATGATTATTATTTTTTACACCTGTAACTCGGATGCGATTCTAAAACCCAATAAATTATATTCATCCAGTCAGATGAAATGCAGAGCTCTTTTGACTTCTTCCGCCTGAATCTTTGCATGTTAAAACTGCATTTATTTATTTTGTGACATTTATATACCGCCTCACAGTGCAAGCACTCTCTAAGCGGTTTACACCAGTAAGCAATGTATATATTTATATTGCCCCCAACAATCTGGGTCCTCATTTTACCTACCTTGGAAGGATGGAAGGCTGAGTCAACCTTGAGCCGGTGAGATTTGAACCGCTGACCTGCGGATCACAGTCAGCTAAAGTGGCCTGCAGTACCTGCCTCTAACCGCTGCGCCACCTTGCATTTATAGACCATCCAAGATCCAGCCTTTTGAATATGGCCGAGATACATAGAATCATAGAACTGTGATTAGACATAGAAGGGACCTCGGAGGTCGTCTAATCCAGCCCCCTGCCCAAGGCAGGTGTCCTTATACCATCCAGGACAAATGGTTGGGCAATCTTTTCTTGAAAACCTCCAGCGATGGAGCAACCATGACCCTGGGAGGCCAGCTATTCCCTTGATTAATTGTTCTCCCGGCTGGGAAATTCCTCATTTCCAGCTTGGATCTCTCTCTGATGATTTTCCACCCATTGCTGCTTCTCCTACCCTCTGGTGCTTTGGAGAATAAGTCAATCCCCCTCTTCTCAATGACAGCCCTTCAAGGATTGGAAGATGCTATCAGGTCTTCCCCTAAGCTAAACATACTTAGTTCCCCCAACCGTTCTTCATATATTTTAGCTCCAGTCCCCTAATCATCTTTGTTGCTCTTCTCTGCACTCTTTCTAGAGTCTCAACATCCTTTTTACATCGTGGCGATCAAAACTGAATGCAGTATTCCCAGTGTGGCCTTACCAAGGCATTATAAAGTGGTATTAACACTTCGCGTGATCTTGATTCTATCCCTCTGTTAATGCAGCCTAGAACTGTGTTGGCTTTTTTGGCAGCTGCAGCACACTGCTGGCTCATATTTAAATGGTTGTCCATTAGGACTCCAAGATCCCTCTCACAGTTACTACTGTTGAGCAAGGTACCACATATACTGTACCTGTGCATTTTGTTTTACTTGCCTAAGTGCAGGATCTTACCCCCTCATTGCCCCCTCTCTCTTCTCCCTCTTTTCCCCCCTCTTTCTCTCTTTTCTTTTTTCCCCTCTCTCCCTCTTATTCTCTTTCTCTCTCTCTCCCTTTCTCTCATTCTTTCTCCCTCCCTCTCTCTCCCTCTTTCTCTCTCTTACCCTCTTTGTCTGTCTCTTCTCTTTTTGTCTCTCTCTCTCCCTTTCTCTTCCTCTCTTCCCTCTTTCTCTTTTTCTCTTTCTTTTTTTCTCTCTTTTTTATTCTTTTTATTCTCTCTCTCTCTCTCTCTCTCTCTCTCTCTCTCTCTCTCTCTCTCTCTCTCACACACACACACACACACACACACACACACACACACACACACACACACACACACACACACCAAACCTGGTTACTTGCCAGCCAGCTTTCCCAGAGCGTCTTTATCTCTTGCGCAGAAGTAATGAACTGCCAAGCCTGTCTTTAAAATGTTATTGTGGCACTTTCTGCTAAGTCGCAGTGAGCGATAAAAGGATGCCAACGAAGCAGATCTGGAAAGGGGCCAGGCTGGAGAGCCTGAAGCGGACACCTCCCTCTTCTCTGGCTGCAAGATAAAACAGCATGGTTCTTGACCCCAGCCCACTTCTTCAGTTCCATGGCTTGACCCTTGCTGGGGCAGATGATTACGTGGTCCAAAGAGGGAGCCACTGGTTTGGGTAGAGTCCATTCCAGCTGCAGACAGATGCGAAAACGCAGAAAATATTTCAAAGGAAAGTTTGGAGAAATCAACTATTGGTTTTAAGAGCCACGGGGACTTTTTAACTCAAGGCATGGAGGAGAAGGACCGGCAGAGCTGGAGGGTGGAGTCAAGAGAGGAATAAGCCTGGAGTCATGACGTTCCCACAAGTGGAGCTACATCCAACCTCTCCTGAATACCTTTAATTCATCTAATGCCAATTTAGTGCTCAATGTCAGTTAATTACATCGCTATGTATAGGCCTGAGCAATACATCAGCTTAACTGGGATTTACTGTGTGGTCCTGATTCTTCAGGCCTGACAAAGCCTGAAGGGGTTGTTTAAACAGGCAGGAGGTTGTGTGGATTGAACTACCAGTAGCTTAACCCTAACTCACAACAAGCCAAACTACATACCTTCTTCCCTCCCTCCCTCCCTCTCCTTCCTTGCTTCCTTCTTTTCTCTTTTTCTCTCTCCCCTTTCCTTCCTTCCATCCCCCTCCCTCCCTCCCCTTCTTTCCTTGGCTTGTTTCTCCCTCCCTTCTTCCTTACCCTTTTTATATTCCTTCCTTGCTTCCTTTGTTTCTCCTTCTCTCCTCCCTCCCTCCTCCCTCTCCCCTTCCTCCATCCCCTTCTTTGCTTCCTTCTTTTCTCCATTCCTCTCTCCTTTCCTTCTCTTTCCTTCCATCTCAACCCTCCTCCCTCCCTCCCCTTCCTTTCTTAGCAATAGCAATAGCACTTAGATTTATATACCGCTTCATAGTGCTTTACAGCCCTCTCTAAGCGGTTTACAGAGTTCAGCATATTGCCCCCAACAATCTGGGTCCTCATTTTACCCACCTCAGAAGGATGGAAGGCAGAGTCAACCTTGATCCGGTGAGATTTGAACAGCTGAACTGCTGAACTAGCAATCAGCTGAAGCAGCCTGCAGTGCTGCACTTTAACCACTGCGCCACCTCGGCTCTTGGTTTGTTTCTCCCTCCCTCCCTCCTTTCTTCCTTCCTTTCATTCCATCTCAATCCACCCTCCCTTGGTTTGTTTCTCCTTCCTTCCTTCCTTCCCTCCTTCCTTCCTTCCCTTCCCTCCCTCCCTCCCACTTTTTGATGAACAGAGGGTCTCAGCAGATGAGGTTGGTCAAGCCCAAAAACCATGCTCTTATCGAAACTGGGGACAGGAGACCACCAGGAACATACAGCAGCGAAGAAGCAGCCCATGGCCACCCATTTCCATGACTCACTGGAGAAAACACGGTGGGTGGGTCAAGTTGGTCTGAGTGCTCCTTCAGCCTCTTAAGGAAGCAGGACCTACATTGGTCTCTCAGAATATGGCTAGATGAAAGCACAAGAATAAATTTCTACCTCTGGCTCTGTTATCTGAGATTTTTATTCCTAAATAGAAACCCAGTGCAATTGGAAATGCAGCATTGGGGGGGGGGGGAACCCGTCCCTTTGCGGAGGGAGGAATGAATGAAGAATGAATGAAGAAGAAGAAAGCTCTTCCAAGCTCCACAATCGAACAAGAAGGAGTCACCTTTTGCATGTATCCAGGCAGCGCGCGTGCGCCCAAAATTGCAACGCAATGCCTACAACACAATCAAAACAGCGGTGGAACAACAGCGAGCAAATTAAAAGCTCCAATGAACCTGGCAGGAACAGAAATGGGAAAGGTTGAAGCGTTTGAAAGCTGAACCTTTTGCGATTCCAGTCCATTAACAAAAACGATGTTCCGCACAGCCTCCAACTCTTGGGGGCGGTGATGTTATCCCCAAATTGCCAATGGATGGGCGAGCGCAAAGAGCCGTGGAATTAATTCGCTGGAGGAGCAAAGTACCACGCAGTTGAACAAATCCACATTTTGAAGGCTTCCTTCTAAAGCAGAGATCTCCAAACTCGGCAACTTTAAGACTTGGGGACTTTAACTCCCAGAATTCCCCAGCCAGCATGTGGGGAAGGCCAGAAGTTTTAAAAAAAGTTTCCAAGTTTGGAGACCCGGGTTCTAGAGCAACCACGATCAGAGGCAAAGCTTGCTTGGCCTGGTTTGCAGGGGCGATGTTTTTTTGGGTGTGTGTGTGTGTGTGTCAAGAAAGGATCTAGGACAACTAATCAAGGAGAGAAGCAACCTGGAATTAAGGAGAAATTTCCTGACTGAAAACAATTAATCAGTGGAACAGCTTGCCACCAGAAGTTGTGAATGCTCCAACATTGGAAGTTTTTAAGAAGAGATTTGACCATTTGTCTGAAACTGTATAGGGTTTCCCTTGCCTGAGCAGGGAGTTGGACTAGAAGACCTCTAAGGTCCCTTCCAGCTCCGTTATTCTAATTTTAACTCGCCCCAGGACAACTTGCCAGGGCCAAACTCATTGCAGGACAAGAGTTACACTCATATCGAAGAAATGGTGGAATAAAACTGTTAAGGAGTTATTGTGCTGTTAAGCACATACACAGCGAAATGTGTTGTAGTAATGATGTTGCAGTTTGATATGAATGCTATTCAGTCAATAAACAATATCTTTAGTATGTACAAAATAGTTTTACTTGAATAGTAGCAAAGTTAAATAGGAAGTCCAAGTCATACACAGTTATTCAGTCAATGCGAAGTTTCTTCTTCTTGCCTATCTTTGTTTTAACTCACAGACAAAGATTACAGCTATCACTTAATTCTATACTATCACAGATAGTTACTCTTCTCTTCACAGCAATTCCACACAGTCATAAAGTAATCTACTCATCAGTAAAGCAGCAGAGAGTCTTCAATCCGGAACACACCGTCAAACACCACTCACCACACTGAGCCATAAACCACCAACCACCAACCATAAACCACCAACCACATTGAGCATGCTCTCTTGCTTGCTTATATAGTAATCATCCACAATGCATTTAAAGCAATATACACATAACAATGATTTGTGGCTTAATCATATATTAACACACCCAATCGTTTGAACAGAGTTCTAACAAAAACCATTCAAGAAAGAACAGAAAAGGAGGGACAAAATGAAATGCGAATGACAAAAATTAAAATAATTTTTAAATTGTTTCAAAGAAATGAATTGTTCAACGTTTCACCTTTTCATTAGTTTATCAAAATATAAGGAGCGGGAAGGAAGAGAAAAATAAATAGGTTGTAAAGAAGGGAAAGGAAAGAAAAAAACGCACCAACTTCCATCTCTCTTTAGCACAGCAGCAGGTAACAACATGACCTCAATTTTTTTTTACGTTTACACAACAATATATACCAGCCATTTCTGTAACAACACACCTATCTAATTCGCAAAAGCAAAAGCAAAATTTCATTATTTTTTTTTCATGGAAAGCAATAAATTGAATTGCTGAATTGTCCCGTAGCGAGTTGGTCCATTCTGGTTGAAAAAACAGCTGGAACCAAAAAAGGATGAAAAAAATTCCTCCGTTACAGCTGGTCCTTGACTTACGACTGCAATGGAGCCTGCCCATCACATTTGTAAGCCGTGACGGTCATAAAACAGGTCGGCCATGTGACCGACCCGATTCGATGACCTTTTTCCAGCGGTCGTTAAACAAACGGATGATTTGGTAGGAGGGCAGTTTTGCCGAAAACCAGAAGAAAGAAAACCACTTTTGAGCAAAACCGATACAAGATCCAGTCAGGGCATTTACGCCGCTGTAAATCCGGCCTTGTGGGCTGAGGGCCTCACGTTTGGCCATGTGGCTGTGGAAGGCACCCGACAATCGCAACTTCCAATCTGGGTGGTAAGAAGTCTCAAGACAGGTCCGTCGTAATTCAGAACGCTCTCTTAGGGACCAGTCATAAGTCGAGGATTATCTCTTCGAATCTGGGTGGTTAGTAGGCCCAAGACAGGTTGGTCGTAATTTTGAATGCTCCCTTAGCGACCAGTCATAAATTGAGGACTATCTGCACTTCAAATCTGGGTGGTAAGTAGTCCCAAGGCAGGTCGGTCGTAATTTAGAATGCTCTCTTAGCAATCGGTCATAAAGCGAGGACTGTCTTTTCAAATCAGGGTTGTAAGTAGTCCCAAGGCAGGTTGGTCGTAATTTAGAATGCTCTCTTAGCGACTGGTCATATGTTAAGGACTATCTGTACTTCAAATCTGGGTGGTAAATAATCCCAAGGCAGGTCGGTCATAATTTAGAACACTCTCTTAGCGACCGGTCATAAGTCGAGGACTATCTCTTCAAATCTGGGTGGTAAATAGTCCCAAGACAGGTCGGTCGTAATTTAGAATGATCTCTTAGCGACCGGTCATAAGTCAAGGACTATCTATACTTCGAATCTGGGTGGTAAATAGTCCCAAGGCAGGTCGGTCGTAATTTAGAACGATCTCTTAGCAACCAGTCATAAATCGAGGACTATTTCTTCAAATCTGGGTGATAGTCCCAAGGCAGGTCGGTCGTAATTTTGAATGATCTCTTAGCAACCGGTCATAAATCAAGGACTAACTCTTCAAATCTGGGTGATAAGTAGTCCCAAGGTTGTCATTTTGAATGCTCTCTTAGCAGACGGTCGTAAATTGAGGACCATCTGTAGCTGCCTCCCCTGGTGATGGGAGCCACAGGGCGACCCTTGCAATGCTTGCTCCTGAACTCAATCCTCTCTCTCTTCCCACTCCTTTCCCTGAAAATTATTTAGATTTATTTCAAGGCAGGTTAAAAATAACCCAGAGAGAGAGAGAGGTGAGCAACGCAAATAATTTCTGTAAAAATAATAATAATTCACAAGCAAAACCTATCAGCTCTTCTACTTTGCGATAATCCCGATGGAGAGAAGATGGGATTAACATGTTCCTTGCTTCGAGCCACGTGAAGAACACCCAGGTGGTCCTGGACTTACGATGTTTCGTTTAGTGACCGTTCAAAGTTACAACCGCACTGGAGAAAGTGACTTAATGACCGTTTTTCACCTTTTCCCTTCCTGGGCATAGAAAGCGAGAATGAAGAAATGATTAAAAAAGGGAGACAGAATTAAATCTGCTGCTGGATTTATTTTGCTCTGAGGATGCTTTTCCGCTTAAAAAGAAAAAGAACTTTTTGGTACTTTTTTCTTTTTTGCATATCTCTGACAGGTAAAAAATATACCTGTGGGCAGAATCAGGAAGAGGCCTCGTTTGACACAGCAATTAATCTTTCTCGGAACAATTTTTTTGTGGAAGTACACAAAGCCATTCAAAACCATAGGAAGGAAAAATAATGTGAGCCTCTGTCTGACATTGCCTGTAATGCTAGGCTGCTGTTTGTTCTAACTGTGGTTTGTTAATAAAGCACACTGGTTGGGTTTCCCAGAACGCTAAGCTGTGGTTTATCAACCAGGATGAGAGGTTCTCACAAGACCTTCAGCCCAATAACTGAATTCATCCATTTTTCTGGATTTGCACAGGGCATTCAATAAGAATGATTAGGGAACTGGAGGATAAAACATATGAAGAACGGTTGCAGGAACTGGGTATGTCTAGTTTAATGAAAAGAAGGATCAGGGGAGACATGATAGCAGTCTTCCAATATCTCAGGGGTTGCCCCAAGGAAGAAGAGGGGGGTCAACCTATTCCCCAAAGCACCTGAGGGTAGAACAAGAAGCAATGGGTGGAAACTAACCAAGGAGAGAAGCAACCTAGAACTAAGGAGAAATTTCCTGACAGTTAGAACAATTAATCAGTGGAACAGAAGTTGCCTCCAGAAGTTGTGAATGCTCCAACATTGCAAGTTTTCAAGAAGAGATTGGACAACCATTTGTCTGAAATGGTGTAGGGTCTCCTGCCTGAGCAGTGGGTTGGACTAGAAGACCTCCAATGGTCCTTCCAACTCTATTGTTTTATGTTTTATGTTTTATGTTCATTCAACCATAAACTGTGTTCACACTATTGAATGATGTGTGCAGAGCTGCACAGGTAAACATCCCTTCTGAGAACCTCCCTCCCTCCCTCCCTCCCTTCCTTCCTTCCTTCATTCCCTCTCCACTCTTCATTTCACCCTTCCTTTCTCCTCCCTCTTCTCTCCCTCCCTCCTTCCTTCCTTCTTTCCCTCTCCACCCTTCCTTTCTCCTCCTTCCCTTCTCTGCCTCACTCCTTCTTCTCTCCCTCCCTCCATCCCTTCTTCTCCCTCCCTCCTTCCTTCCTTCCCTCTCCACCCTTCCTTTCTCCTCCTTCCCTTCTCTGCCTCACTCCTTCTTCTCTCCCTCTCTCCTTCCTTCCTCCTTCCTTCCTTCCTTCCCTCTCCATTCTTCATTTCACTCTTCCTTTCTCCTCCCTCCCTTCTCTCCCTCCTTCCCTCCTTCCTTCTCCCTCCCTCCCTCCCTCCCTCCTTCCTTCTCCCTCCCTCCCTCCCTCCCTCCTTCCTTCCTTCTCCCTCCCTCCCTCCCTCCTTCCTTCGCTCTCCACTCTTCATTTCACCCTTCCTTTTTCTTCCTTCCCTTCTCTGCCTCACTCCTTCTCTCCCTCTCTCCTTCCTTCCTTCCTTCCTTCCTTCCTTCCTTCCTTCCTTCCTTCCTTCACTCTCCACTCTTCATTCCACCCTTCCTTTCTCCTCCTTCCCTTCTCTGCCTCACTCCTTCTTCTCTCCCTCTCTCCTTCCTTCCTCCTTCCTTCCTTCCTTCCTTCCCTCTCCATTCTTCATTTCACTCTTCCTTTCTCCTCCCTCCCTACTCTCCCTCCTTCCCTCCTTCCTTCTCCCTCCCTCCCTCCCTCCTTCCTTCCTTCTCCCTCCCTCCCTCCCTCCTTCCTTCGCTCTCCACTCTTCATTCCACCCTTCCTTTCTCTTCCTTCCCTTCTCTGCCTCACTCCTTCTCTCCCTCTCTCCTTCCTTCCTTCCTTCACTCTCCACTCTTCATTCCACCCTTCCTTTTTCCTCCTTCCCTTCTCTGCCTCACTCCTTCTCTCCCTCTCTCCTTCCTTCCTTCCTTCCTTCCTTCCTTCCTTCCTTCCTTCCTTCCTTCCTTCCTTCCTTCCTTCCTTCCTTCCTTCCTTCACTCTCCATTCTTCATTTCACTCTTCCTTTCTCCTCCTTCCCTTCTCTGCCTCACTCCTTCTTCTCTCCCTCTCTCCTTCCTTCCTTCGCTCTCCACTCTTCATTCCACCCTTCCTTTCTCCTCCCTCCCTTCTCTTCATTGGAGTTCACCCTACAAAACCCTAGCAGAAAAATGGACTCCGTTCCCTTCTGGGGCCAAGCAGAAAAGAGCCGCCAAGGGTCTCCCAGAAGCCAGGTTCTCCTGGGTCTTGCAAAGAAAGGAATCTGGGCTTTGGGCAGGCAGTGAAGGGCCTTCTGGTTTCGCCCCTCAGCTCAGCAGACCAACCTGACCTCAACCAGCTCAGGAACAAGCTAAGCCTGACCTTATAAAAAAAAAACCTCCCCCCCCCCCCCGCATCTGACCTTGCCAAGGGAACAACATCGGGTTTTCCTCTCATTAAACAAAAGCAAAACGGATTTGGCTAACTGGTCAAGGATGGACCAGGTCAGAGTGACCCTCATCTTTTCGTCCTTCTCCCCATTCCTGCCAGCTCTGCACGCTTCAGCGGCCAAGCGAAACGAACCTCTCTGAATTATAGAAATAAGCAATACTACGCACTGCCCAGCTATACTTCCCATCGATCTGAAGATAACTTTAATATAGAAACAGGTCTTTTTTCGTCCCCTTCCGAAAAAAAACATTTCAAAAGCCAAAGAATGTCCACCCTTAAAGAATGTCTCCAATAAATCCTTTCTCCCGGCTGCCTACTCATCCAATTAATTTTTGCCGGCCAAGGTTACGTGTGAATAAAAACTGGACCTCAAAATATGAAAGGAAATTATGTCTGCACTTGCAGTCAAGTCTATTTTGACTCTTGGAAACAGCCCGGACGAGTCCCTGTGTTTTCTTGGCAAGATTTCAGAAGCGGTTTGCCATTGCCTCCTTCCTAGGGCTGAGAGAGAGGGACTGGCCCAAGGTCACCCAGTTGATTTTCATGCCTAAGGCGGGACTAGATCTCACTGTCTCCTGGTGAATGGCCTAAAGTCACCCAGCCAGCTTTCATGCCTAAGGCAGGACTAGAACTCACAGTCTCCCAGTTTGTAGTCTGATATCTACAACTCAGTGGCGGGTTGCCGTCTTACCGGTGCCGGTGCACTGCGTGCGCATCTCCAAGTTTCGGGGGACACACACTCGCTACACGCGCGTGCCCCCTCACGTGATTTTGCTTCTGCGCATGCGCGGAAGGAAAATTGCGCTGAAATCTCGCGAGGGGACGTGCGTGCACGCGCACGAGATTTTGGTGTGGTTTTGCTTCCGCGCATGCGCAGAAGCAAAATTGACCCAAAATTACCGGGGGAAAATGGCGACGCGCGCGATGGACCGGCAGAGAGGGCTCCGGAGCGGTTGCGCAATCCGTCGCTCCCTACTGTAGCTGTGAATTGGGCAGCTCCGGCAGGAACCCACCTCTGCTACAACTAGAATAGAATAGAATAGAATAGAATAGAATAGAATAGAATAGAATAGAATAGAATAGAATAGAATTCTTTATTGGCCAAGTGTGATTGGACACACAAGGAATTTGTCTTTGGTGCATATGCTCTCAGTGTACATAAAAGAAAGGATACTACTACATAAACTGGGATCCCTCAAAACAAGCAAGTGAATTTGAAGTAGATAATGCTCCAGCATTTTACACAACAGCATATACAAGCCAGAGGTGGGTTCCTATCAGTTCTAACCGGTTCTTTAGAACTGTTAGTAAACCGGTGGTGACGTCACGGAGCCAGTTCTGTCAGTGCCAGTCCGTGGACGCCGCCATCTAATTATTGCTTCTGCGCATGCGCAGAAGCTGAGTTTTCGGCACTGTGCATCCGTGGGCCTGTGCAGCGCAGCCACATGGTGCGCAATGCACGCATAGCCACATGGCATGGGAGGAAGCGAACCAGCGGCGAGGTAAGTTAAAACCGACCCCTGGTACAAGCCATTTCTATAACAATAAGCCTGTCTCGTTTAAAAAACAGAATAAAAATGTCCACACACGCACACGCACACGCACACACACACACACACACACGAACGCACACACACACACTTTCTCATTGCAAACACAAAATCAGGAAGCAATTTCAAACTTATATCTTATTTGGATAAAAGAATTATTTTTTGACTTTTTTTGACCTAGCCCCATGGATGTCTCCACCAGTGGGGCGACCCTGAGGAGACCCCCCTCTCCGTCCCTCAGCGAGGGCACAAAATCCTTTGGCACCCTTAAGAGAGCCACGTGCTTGTAATGGATCCCGGAGCAACATCTGTTGCAGTTTGATTTAATTCAATTCTGGAATCGGAGCTTTGATCTCTTTGGCCAAAATAGCTGCAGTAATTAATTCACAATCAAGTTGGAATTAAAAGAATTGCACCCAAGCCGCTGGCAGATCAAGGGCTTGAGGGGGAAAAAAAAAGAGGCAAATGGATTTACTTTCTTTTGAATTTCAGGATTTGGGGATTTCGGAATGGGCGGTAAGGTGGAGGCCAAGGAATGCTTTGCGCTCGGTTGCTGCGGAAACCGCATCAGCACCAAAACTGGTGACAAGCCCTCCTTTCCTCTGCCTGAAATCTCTTCCCAATTATTTCTTGATTTGCAAGAATCAAAGGCTCGCGGACGTCATAAACGCGATCGGCGGCCCAGAGCTGCAAAGTTTGGAACTTGATGAAAAGCCAAAAATTGAATTCCTGCGTTGAAAGAAACCGCTGGAGAGGTGGGTTGGTGGTGGGGAGAAGAACACTCCATCACTAGAGGTGTTCAAGTAACATTGGCCTCCATTTGTCCGGGACAGCCTGAGAATCTGTCCGTCTACCGTGGACCTCACCCCATTCCTAGGAGGTCCGTAAAGGGGGCGTGCATAAGCGCACTACTGTCCCCATTTATTTGTATTCATTTCCTTTGTTCATGTCCATGTTCATATTTATACCTGCTATCGTGTAGATCAGAGGTAGGTTCCTGCTGGTTCGGACCGGTTCTATAGATCCGGTAGCAGGAATTTTGCCCCGCTCACCGAACCGGCAGCGACCCAGGCCTGCCATGCCCCTGAACCAGCTCTCTTAGCAGCGCCGTAGGTGCCACCATCTTGTTTTTTGCTTCTGTGCATGCGCAGAATCTGTTTTTTGCTTCTGTGCATGCGCAGAATCTGGGTTTTTAGCACTGTGCATGCGCGCCCGCCTGCGTGGCGCATCAGGAAGCAAACCGGCAGCGAGGTAAGCCAGAACCCACTCTTGGTGTACATGTTTGACAAACTAGTAAATAAATAAAATAAAAATAAATAGAATCCCTGTGCTGAGCCGGGGGGGGGGTTGGACTAGATGACCTCCAAGGTCCCTTCCAAGGCTACGATTGATACAGGCCACTGAATGAAGGTGGTTCTGCTCCTGCTTGGATGGCTGTTTCCAGAAAGTGGGCTCGGGTTAATCTTCTGGAAGATGGATTTTGGAGTTCCTCCGGGCTCCACGTTTGCTCCTAAATATCTACATCAGGCGTGGGCAGCTATAGCAATTTTACGATTTGTGGACTTCAACTCCCAGGATTCCATGCTGGCTCAGGAATTCTGGGAGTTGAAGTCCACAGGTGGTAAAGTTGCATATCCACAGAGGCAGGACGCCATCTTTGCTTTTTCTTGGCATCTCAGAGAAGAGAGCCGGTCGGTGATTTGAACTCAGGGGTGGGTTCCTCCCGGTTCGGACTGGTTCACCCGAACCGGTAGCGACCTTCTGGTGATCACGATGATGTCACGGACCCGGTTTGGTTGGTGCCGGTCCGTGGACGGCGCCATCTTTTTTTAAAAAAAAAATTGGAATTTTTATTTATTTATTTTTTCTTCTGAGCATGCGCAGAAGCCGAGTTTCCGGCACTGTGCATGAGGTCGCCATCTTGTTTTCGGCTTTTAATTTAATTTAATTTAATTTTTCGGTACTGCGCATGTGCGTGCGCACAAAGTGCACGTGCGCCCACATGGCACGCCCACGCAGCGCGGGAGGAAGCAAACTGGTAGCGAGGTAAGTTAGAACCTACCCCTGTTTGAACTGGGAAAAAATGGATTGGGCAAGAAATCTAGGGGAGATGGGGACGAAGATTGTGGCTGGTCCAACTGGGTGGTGGCCTGCCTGTCCTGGAGGGGTCCCCCTTCAACCCAAGGAGCCATTTTAAAGTTTAGGGATGCTCTAGAGTCCAGACGGTCACTGTCACTAGAAGCCCAGGGGGTCTCAGGGCATCCTTTGGCAGTTTCCACTCATTTAGCAACCTCACATCCTCCATTCCCTTTCCTTCCTTCCTTCCTTCCTTCCTTCCTTCCTTCCTTCCTTCCTTCCTTCCTTCCTTCCTTCCTTCCTTCCTTCCTTCCTTCTTTTCTTTTCTCTTCCTTTTTCCTCCCCTTCCTTCCTTCCTTCCTTCCTCCCTCCCCTCCCTCCCTCCCTCTTTCTTTCTTTCTTTTTCTTTCTTTCTTCTCTCTTTCTTCTTTCTTTCTTTTTCTCTCACTTTCTCTCTTTCTCTCTCTTTCTTTTTCTCTCTCTTTCTTTCTCTCTCTCCCTCCCTCTCTCTCTCTCTCACACACACACATACACTTTCTTTCTCTTCCTCTCCTCCCTCCCTCCCTCCCTCCCTCCCTCCCTCTCCTTTTATATTTGGATTGCAATCTTGACTCCCCCCCACTTATTCTTATTCTGGGTCCTCTCAATTACTTACAATTTTGATTTGAGTGATGTTTCCTGCACAAGTTTTAATTTGCTTTCTGTGTTGTTTCCTGCTGTGAGTCTGTTTCATTTGCTGTATTTAAACAACCACAGGAATAATGATAGTAATAACCAACATTTATTTATCGTCCTGTTTATCCTCTTTTTTCCCCAGCTCTGGAAAAGTTTGCAGCCTCCCCATTGATGCCGGACGTTTCCTGGCGCACTTCTGGTTCAATCTAAAACTTTTCATGACATCGTCCTGACTAACTTTCCGGCTGTTGCCG